>PVLD010006892.1:37760-96272 GCA_004027595.1 Dinomys branickii | reverse complement strand
GCAACCACTGTGGAGAGCCGTTTGGAGATTTCTCCGCAAACTAGGTCTAGAGGTTCCATTCAAACCAGCTATTCCTCTTCTGGGTATTTTTCCAGAAGATCTGAAAACATCATATCACTCTGACATATGTGCACCCATGTTTATAGCAGCACAATTTGTAATAGCTAAAATGTGGAAGCAACCCAAGTGCCCATCCACAGAAGACTGGATTAAAAAATTGTGGCGTTTTTATATAATGGAATATTATTCAGCTATAAAGAAAGACAGTTTGGGGAACTTTGTAGGCAAGTGGACAAAACTGGAGTCCATACTCATAAGTGAAATAAATCAGCGATACATGTGCAGGCAACGTATTGTATCACTGGTGTAAGAACCCGAGGGTGGGAATATAAACTAAGAGACATGAAGGAAATCTGTTCTAAAACAAAGAACAGATGGAATGAAGGAAAGTAGAAGAGAAAAAGACAAAAATGTATGTATGTATTTATCAATATGCATATATGCAGGAGGGCTAACATGGTTCTACTATTGTATTATATCACTTAATGCTAAGCAATAATCGATGACGGGTTATTTGATCAATCTTGTATGTCTGTATGTGTTATCCTGAACACACACTTTGAAGATATCAATATGTAAAGCAGCAACTATTGGTGTTTTTTTTGTTGTTGTTGTTGTTGCTGTTGTTGATGTTTGCCTGTTTTGTTTTTTGTCTTTGGATTTTTGGTTTTTCTGTTTTTTCTGTTGTTGAGAGGATTAATTGTCTGACTAAATTTGCATGTCTGTATATGGGTTTATATATTTACACTTCGAAGATATCAATGGATAAAGCAGTAACCACTGTTGAGACCATATCACCTTGTCTATAGATTAGTTGTGATTGTACTATTTTTTATGCTAATTGGTGTCTGTTTGTCAATATGTTTTTGTACTTTTATTTTTTTTAAATAAAAAACAAAACAAAACAGCACATAGGTTGTAACTGGCTTAACTTTTACACCCTTCGCATGGTACCCTCTGTAGACTTACTGTATCTGTGAGGACAGCTCAGTCACGTATGTCACTGAATCTTCTGCAGTTACCACTAGCCCTGCCAGGCCAAGGTCAGGCAGCCCCATGTATAACTTCAGGGTAAGCCTGCCCTCTTTGCAGGTCTCTGTAGACCAAGAGTCTGCCAGGCAGCATGTGCCCCACATCCCTGAGCTGGAATCCCTCAAATCCAAGTATACTTTCCTCTGCCAGTGAGCCACTTGGGTGCCCCTGACAGGAAGGTAATACAAGCAACCTGTCTAAAGGAGTCAGGAAGAGAGGACAGAGTGTGCTTGAACCTGCTAGAACCTGGGTGTGTATACTAGGGGCTCTGATTCAGCTTACTTCATTGCAATTGGTGATTCTTTGTTTTGGTAAAAATGGAGAACCAGAGGGTATATTCTGAATAGGTGAGATCCTGAGATTGGAAGTCTGACTTCAGTTGTCTCTGGGCCCCTTTCCCTTCCCTTATGAGCCGGGCATCCTTAGTCTTGAACACTCTTGGTTCGTTTAACCAGAGTTTGGATAAAGAGGTATTAAGCTCAACAAATTTCTTTTTTTTTTTTATGGTTTAAACAGTCATTTAATTTTAACATCACATTTAAATAATGACAAGCCTAATGTTGGCCTTCAGAGTACAAGCTATGATAACCTTTTCATATTTGGGTACCTATTCCGACAGACAAGTTATCCAAACTGTTTAGATCAATCTAAAATAATTTTCAGACTATTTGGTAATATTAAGTGGCTCCATCCAGAGTTTGGACTAATTTCTCTGGTGTTATTAATTGTCATTATTCTTCAGACAAGTTATTGAAAATTGCTTCTGCTTTCACAGATGGGTCTTCTTAGGTTAAGGGAGGTTATGTTATAGGCAGTTGAGTTAGATAGAAATATTATTGGCAATCATACAGGGCTGAGCCCTCGAAGGAGCCAACATAAAAGACAAGACACCTGTGGACCAGACCCCGAGACAAAAGGGGCTACACAAATACACCCACATCCCTCCCCAGGGATGGACAGCAAGGATTGATATTGATACAGGAAAATAAAGACAAGTTCATGTTCTCTAAAACCGAAGAATGAATTTTAGGAACAACAGGGGTTAAGAGCAGAATATATTTATTGAGAGAAAGAAAGCTTCTATCCAAGAGAGGGACAGAAGGGGGGCCCAAGTGGGTTGCCCCCAACTCTGTCTTTTCCAGGGACTTTTATAGGGAAAAACCATGAGGTGAGGCGGGTCCAAGGTAGGGGAAATGGACAAAACTATGGTCCGCCAATAAGACTGCAAGGATGAATATTCAGGTAAGACTGAGTGGACTGGGATCAAATGGGAAAGCGAGTCACATAACAAGCGGGCATGAATGCAGAGCGAGGTTTTTCCTGTAAGGGGTTGGGTCAAGGACTCTTCAAGGTGGTAGCTACCTATTTAGAATATCAGTCCCTGCTGTCCATCCCTGGGGAGGTATGTGGGTGTATTTGTTCAGTCCTTCTGTCTTGAGGTCTGGCCCACAGGCATCCCATCCCCTATGTTGGCTTCTCAGAGGGCCCAGCCCCACCTGACTGCCCATAATATTTCTATCTACCTCAGCTGTCCATAACATTTCCCCCTCTGAAGTAACCCGAACTGCCGTGAGGGAGTAACGGGCAATGACCACTCTGGCTTCTTCAGGCTGAAAGGGGTTGTAGTTGGGTCAACAAATTTCTAACAGAAGTAGAGTGAGCATGTTTTTAAAATGTTTGAATGTAGGAATGAATTCAGTGGATCACAACCTCAAAGTGAACTGTATGCTTGAGTGTCACTTACGGTTTTCTCTGTGGCCATTTCAGGATTCCAGCCATGCAAGGGGGACTGGGTGGAGGCTGAGTACCAGATCCGGCCAGGTACGTGGAACAGCGAGGCCATCACAGTGAAGCCACTGAGATACAAGCGTGTCAACAAGGTAGTGTACTGACAAGTGACCTCTCCCCATGTTTCTGCCACCAGCATTCTTCTATATGCACTGAGAAGCCTATATAAATAAAGATGAGGACTGGCCTATTTGCCTAGGGAAGTCAAGATGACTCAGTGCCCACAAAACTAAAATCTAAGTTGCAGTGTATATGTGGATATGCTAAGATACTCTAAGGAAAAACTATGCATGATAGAGAATTGAGGGGTCAAGGGGAGTGGGGTATGGGACTTGAGCTTAGTCTAAGTATTAGCATGAACTTAGCTGTGAGAGTGGAAGAGGATGTCAGACACCACCACAACTGTGTCACTCAGCCTGAGCTTTCAGGCCCCTACGTAGGCCTCTGTGTCATTTTGGACTTCACTAAGCATGGAGATTTTGGCAGGGTTAACTTAGGCATGCTAAACTGTGGGCAAAAGCATGGGGGCTATGTGAGAAATGAATGGCTAAACAGGAGTGTAGATTAGTGAGGCCTGTTGTGTCTGGCCATTACCCTTCCCCTTTCCTTAAGAAAACTGCCCAGCCTTGGGACAGCTCCTTGTGCAAACTCCTTTCTTCTGCTTTTTGTGTCTAACACTGATACTCTAAATAAAAGCCTAAGAGTTCACAGCTTCAGTACTACTCCTGGGAGCCTCCCTAACTCTGGGTGACCTCTGGTTGAGTAGCCCTTCTGGCCCTCTCAGTGATTGAACTAAGTCTCATCTCCAGGTAATCTTTTTTATCCTTTATGCCACCACAGTCGCTCCGTGCAACTAAGTCTGCCGGGCCAGTCTGCTCTGGGCAGATACAGAGAGGTGAGAGCCCCTTGTTGGCATGACTGTTAAACAGTATTCAGTTGCTGCACTTACAGGTGTGCATCTCCAGCCTTTGTGGGAAGAACGGGGTGATAGAGGACAGCATCTTCTTCAGCCTGGATTCCCTGAAGCTCCCCAAGGGATATGCACCACAGAGATATGACATCGTCAATGCTGTGGTAGTAGAGAGCAGCCAGTCGTGCTACATCTGGAGGGCGCTTTGCATAACACCTGTGAAAAGGTGATAATCAGAACATTTCTTCTTTGGATGGCAGAGGGGCTGATTTGATTGTGTTTTGCAGTGTCACAGTCATGCACTGCTCAAGAATGTCAGTCCTCAGTGGGCCACATGCACTGTGCTGGTTTCATAAAGTCATTCACACATTGATCTCTCTTAATCCTTACTCTTGGTTGTGACTGTCTTAGTCCTTTTCCTGTTGCTAATGACAGACTACCACAGACTGGAGTAGTTCAGAAAGAAAGAGCTTTACTTCAGCTAATGGTTTGATCCAGGTCAGGAGCTTTGTCTGAGGGTGACCTTCTTGCTAGCAGGGTCCTGGGCGGTGAGAGCATCGCATCACACAGCGAGAGACAGGGAAGGTGAGGGAGCCCTGGCCAAGCTGGCTTTTAGTGCAGACTTACTGGAGGTGGCCTGTGAGAACCTTCATCATGGGAGTGGATTAACCCACTCATGAGGGCCAAGCCCTAGCCACCTGTCCCACCTCTTGTTGTCTCCTCATAGAGATATAATCTCAGCAGGGACAGCCCCTATTCAAGCCATAACAGTGGTGGCCGTTTTGGGGTACATTCTTATTTCTTTTGTATTTTGACATTTTTTAAAATGTGTTGGACATAGAGGTTCTCAGCAGTTGAATGTCCTGTGTCTGTTGTTCTATTTGTATAAACCATGATGCCCTCCTTGCCAGCTCTCCAAGTGGCATCCCCAGCCCTGCCTGCTATGCTGCCCTGCGTACTGATGCCATTAGCACTTATCCTCCAGCAGCCTCCTTGTAGATCTTGTGTTCTATTTACTGCCAGCACTCCTCCATAGATGCCGGTGGTGTGTGAGAAAGCACTTCCATGGCTCCCCAACCTGCATCAAGCACCAGGCCCAGGCCCTGGGTGTGGCAGGCAGCCCTGTGCAATCTGACAGGCAGGTGTGTGGGGCCTGCTTGCACTAACACGTGTGAAGGAAGCACAGGAGGCTCGACAGGTGTTGCCGGACTGAAAATGGCCCTGTGTCCTTACTCTGCTTAGTGACACTTGTCTTTGGCCTCGTGGAACCTGGGTCCTTTCCCTATGCTCTTCTCAGCACCATTCAGCACCATCTTCCTGGCTGCAGGGTGC
This sequence comes from Dinomys branickii, assembly GCA_004027595.1. Classification (NCBI taxonomy): domain Eukaryota; kingdom Metazoa; phylum Chordata; class Mammalia; order Rodentia; family Dinomyidae; genus Dinomys; species Dinomys branickii. The sequence continues at coordinate 91,150 of PVLD010006892.1, read as the reverse complement.
CAGGAAATGAGGTGGGATGGTTCACTGCCTGGGGCCCCGCCCTGAGTCTTGAGGGCGCAAGTTTCCTGCATGTTCTGCAGTTCCTGTAAGTGCTGTGAAGCCTCACTCCATAGACGTAGGATCTGACAGCAGACCCATGAGTGTCATGACCTTTTGAACAGCATACCTGTACTGTTTTGACTGCATTCTTCAGGCATGGAAGCTTGGATACCTGCCTCTGCCCACAGCAGTCTGTCCTCACCTCAACTCAGGCTTCATGACTGTAGAGTAGAATGCAGTGGGGCTGGGGAGCTAGGGCCTGCCATCTATCTGCCTGTTTCCGCCTGGCTCACTGATTCTGTATGTGGATATTGGATGTAGCTTGCAGCCTGGGGCTGTTCCCCTGTGCTACAGGCCCCTAGTGTCTGATGGACAGTGTGAATAATGCACAAAGCTAACTTCTGCCCAGTTCCCATCCCCAGCACCTTGAGCAGCTTGCCCTGCAGGTGGATTGTGCCTCAAACCTGGAGCCATTCCTACCCCCCTTCCCTCTTCACACTCTGTCCCTTTCCTTGACTCATGTGAGGAGCCTAAATGTTGCCTCTTCGCTCAAGGGTGGAGAAGAAAAAGCAAGAGGCAGGATGGCCCAAGGAGGGGTCACTGGGCAGGACTGGAAATACAGAGGTTCATTCTGGAGGCTTCATTTTCTTAAAGAAGCTGCAGGCAGGGAAGCAAGAAAGGCCAGGTTGATGTTCTAGAAAAAGCATGTGGATGGAGGGAAGCTGGTGACTGTTGAGGGAAAGTAGAACCTTCTGTTTCTAAACAGGAAAACTTTTCATTTCTTTCACATGGAATCAGGTGTGGCTCAACAGTGGTCAATTGTCTGAGAGTTGTGTCACTTACCAGGCAAATACCATAGAATGCACTTACACAGGCCTGGGTGGTACAGCCACAGGCCTGTGGGGGTATGTTACTGTATAGAACCCTGTAGGCATTTCAATGGGTAGTATTTGTATCTCTAAACAAACAGAAAAGGCACAGAGCAATCTAGGTTATAGGAGTTTCTGGGCTCCGTTTATTAAAATAATGGCCCCACCATTGAATATGTGGTCCATTGTGAAGGAAACGTCATTATGCTGCCTATGACTGTAGTTCAGAAAACTGCTTGAACACAGATTTAGTGGATCCCTGACGAGCAAGCCCTAGTGCCTCCCTATCATCTCCCTAACCCCTGCATGTGTGTGCATGCCTGAGAGGTGGTGAAGAGGAAAGAAACCCCCTAGGAATAGATCAAATGCCGTTTCTCTAGACCTGGGGGATTGTGACATCTTCTGTGAGGTGACTTTCCATCTTGGAAGTTCTAGGTCTTATGGAATCCGTACTGTGGTCAGTGGGGGTCCCTGTGCATCATTACCAGTCTGTCCCCAGTGAGGCAGAAGCAGGAGAGAGAGGAGCAGCAGGGGTGCTGTAGGAGGCCTGCCCACTCCTGATGCCTTTCTCTCATGCCTTCTTCAGAGACTCCACCACTGTTGGTGAAGCCCCTGAGGAGTCCTGGGGAACCCACTTACTGAAGAACAAAGGTGGTGTTGAAGTTACAAAGATGACAGATTTTGGAACACTGAAAGAAGGAGGAAGTAAAACGCTGGTGATCTGGATAGAGTAAGTGTGCGTGGAAAGTTTTAAAGGAAGTGGCTTCAACAGTTTTAAACTGATATAAGGACTTCTATAGAACCAACTGTATTTGGCATTTATTTTTTCCCTCTAAAAATCTTTTCAAAATTTTCACCCAAAATCCCTTTTAACTTAAATTAATAAAGTTATTTGCAGTTGCCATTCATGAGATTAAATTCTGTATTTCAAAGTGACTTCCCATCTAAGCTCTGAGAGCTGTGTCTCTGTTTGTGACTCTTTCTTTTTCCAGGAATAAAGGAGATGCTCCTCAAGACCTAATAAGCTGCAAACTGGCTGGCTGGGATAGAACTCAGCAGTTCAGGTTTCAGATGCCAGACGTAGGCCAAGAAGCATCTTTTGTTCCTGTTCCTGAGAAGAAACAGATTTTCTCAGATGAAAATGTCAATTCATTAAATAGCGACAGAGAAAGCAAAACCAATGAAACACTAGAGGGCAAACTGGTGACCAACATACAAGGCTGTCCAGGTAGATGGCTCAGCTATTACCATGCAAGGGCCAGGGGCCAAGGCAGGTTTGACGCTGAGAGCCAGTGGGGCCTGTGCCCTGCTTGTGCTTTTATGTCTGAGCTCTGTGGCTTTGGACCCTTCTACTATTTGTTGTGGGGCTGAGGAGAAGGACAAAAGCAGCTTGAGAAGTGCCAGTAGGCATGTGCTTCCAGGGGTGACTGTTCCCCAGACCAGAGAGAATGCAGAGAGAGCATCCTCTCCCGGCCCTTGCTGGTGTGTGGTTGTGTCCTCTCCCTCTGGCTGCATTCTCCATGTGTTTTGTCAGCTATATCTCAAGTATGATATATATGCATCTGAGTATTTTTGTATCTGTGAGTATTATTGGGAATAATTCACCTTTTGGTCTGACTTGTGATTTAAATTTCCCTTCCCAGATGACTGTACCTATGAAGGGAAAAGACCACAAAAAGAAAACACTCCATCAAAAAAGCAGCTGATAGAGCTCAAGCCTGGGGGGCTCCTCCATCCAGGAGGAAGAACCTTCGTTGCAGTGACATGTGATGCCAGGTCTGCCGCTGAGGGGCTGGGGAGGGCTTGCTTCAGAAGGACATTTATGCGTGTTTGTTTCTACAGTTCCTTTGTGGTCCCCCTAGGTTGGATGCTATAAAAGCATCAATGGCTATTTGTCATCCCCCAAATCACAGGGAAAAGCAGTGGTCTGTCTTCATCCTCACCAGATGACTGACTTGTCTTTACAAAGAAAATAGTGTTTATGACCCCCAAGGCCTCTGTCCGTCTCTTTTCTCTCCAGGCATCTGATTAAGACACAGCACATTGAGCGGAGGGCTAGAGAAGAGAAGGGTGGAGCAGAGCGGCCTCTGCAGCCCAAATCCAAACGTGAACACACTTTCCTTCCTTCCTTGGCACCAGCCGGCCTTCAAGCCCATCTCTGGTCCTCCTTTCCTACCCTCCCTTCTATGTCCCCACCACTGTTCAGACTGCTCAAAAGTCCTAGCGTGCTGGAGCAACTGTCAGTCTGACATTGGACTCTGAGCCCTCTTACTCTCATCAGTCATTTGTGTTTCTAATTCTCAGTGTTTTTAAATATGTAAATCATTCATTCATTCATTCATTTAGATTTTTTGACACAGGATCTCGCTACCATATAAAGTTCAGTCTGGCCTTGAGCCCATTTTGTAATCCAGGCTTTCCTCAGACTCTCAGTGATCCTCCTGCCTGAGCCTCCTGAGTGCAGGAATTGCAGGTGTGTGCCACTATGCCCAATTCAAAGGTGTAAATTTGATGAAATCACTGCCTTGGTCTAAGTCCAACAATATCAAATCATGAGTAATCATTAAGCTTCAGTCAGCCATAAGAGATGTGGCCCACATAAATTGGTATTCTCGTTATGGTAATGTAGAAATGGACGAGGAAGTTGGAAGTGAAAGCAGCGTAGTGTGCGTGGCATAGCCCAGGTTAGAGCCACAACTGGAAATGGGCCTAAAACAAGTAAAAAGTAATATGCGTTTTTTGGTCACATAACTTGAACATAACTTGTGATTTAAACTTGAAAATACTGAGCTTACCATGGTGACACATACCTGTAATCCCAGCTCTTAAGGAGCCTGAGGCAGGAGAATCACAAGTTTAAGTCCAGCCTAGGCAACTTAGACTGTGTCTCAGAAAGGGCTGGAGATGTGGCTTAGTGCTGCAGAGACCCTGTATTTGGTCACCAGTACTGGGGAAAAAAAAAGAAATATTCTAAGTGATTTTTATCTTTGGAAAACATGACATTGCTCATTTTAGAAAGTAAAATTACATTTGAAAATATAATTGGTGTGTTTGATAGCTCTAACTTTCTTATATGTACAGAGAGAAATCATGTTAAGTTTATCTTATAACTGAAACCAAATTTCATTTCATTTTATCGAGAACCCCTGGACGCTGCAAAGAGCTCCTCCTCTTTTGTTTTTCGGACTTCCTCATCGGGAGACACCTTGAAGTGACTGTCGTGAGTGATGAGGAGGCGCTGGTAGCTGTCCGGGAGCCATTTTCTTGGAAAAAGCCTAGAAGTTCCCAGGCAGTAGTATCCCACAAAACAACAGTGGTGACCACACAGAAAAGGTACCTGCTGTGAAAGGAGTGTGTGGCTTTTGCTGCATCAGAGACTTACAGCAGCTTTATCTACGAGAGGAAAGTAGAGTCCTGGCCGTCCGTGGCCGCTACCCTGGCTGGAAAGTGATGACTGAGGCTGGGATTGGAGCCTTTTTCTTATTGTACTTAGGCTCATGGGTGTATTTCCATGGAATTTACAGGGCTGACCTTTGAGCAGAGGCCTCAGGGTGGCTATCAGCACAGAATGGATTTGCCTCAGCCTCTGCCTTCCTCACCTGTCTCCTGAAGGCAGCACTGAGGGCATCATCACTGCCTCTACTGAAAGTTTGAGCCCAGCTGTTGCCCAGACACCATGGGAGCAAGATGTTTCGCTCTTTTAATATGGCAACATTGTGGATTTCAGGGCAGGTGTTACCATAGAGCAGGTGGATATCTACCATATAGTAGACCAAAGGTAAAATGTTCACAGAGAAGAATTTTGTGTGGTAGTTTTTCCTTGGAATGGCCTGTTACTTGAATCAAACACCAAAAAGCTAGGTGACTTTGGGCAAGTTTCTTAACCTCTCAGAAGCTGAATCGCATTTGTGAATGATGGTCCCTACCTGGTATGAGTTAAGGAATGAATGAGGTGGAATGTATAAGATCATGGTTGTTCCTTCTGTGCTCAAGGGGCATGCTGAACCCCAAGAGGAAGAGGTCACCATGGCCTGCAGGGCATGAGAGTCTTTGGTGATTGACTCCCAATTCCAGGAGACTCTTTGTTCTCATCTATAGACACATTAGTCACTGTGCAGTTACAGTTGGCTCAGCAGAAGAGTGAAGTAGGTTGACCAACAGTCGTGAGTGTTTTAACCCCAGTCAGTTCCTTCCCTGGGATGTTAGCGTGACCCTGTAGGCACATGTCTCCAGGACAAGGAGGTTGGTTTCCTACAGTCAGATTGATGACCCATCGTGCCTGGTCCTTTTTGGCTCTGTATGCCCAGAAACATGGGTAGTAGTAGATACTGATTGCCAGCTATCACAGGGCCAGCACATCCTGCCTGGTCCCCAGCATCAGGCAGCCCTAGCCTCAGTCTTTTTACCCCCTTAGAAAAGCATTTTCACATAGCAGACTTCTCCCAGCACCTGTCTGCCAGTTTTCTAGCATCCTGCAATGTCAGCAGCCATATCTTGTGAATGAGGCATGTCTCCTGGACCGTGTGGTCAGAGTGGCCAGTGAGCCAAGTACTGTGATTGCCCTAATCCATCCACCTCTGTCTTACTTGCTTAGTCATCAGTACTTAACTCTCACTCCTCAAGTGCCTTCTGCTTTCTGAGTATCTTCATGTGTGTGTTCTGGTGTGTCCCAGTCCACAAACCACAGAGTAGATAGAGTGGACCCAAAGTCTGGGAGGAGAGACATTGGCCGCTTGGTGCCATCAGGAGTGGCTCTGGGGTTGATGCTGTGTTTCCATGCAGCACTGCTGAATGCTAAGCTAAAGGGATCCAAACAGGTGACAGTGGTAAAAAGGAGGCTGAGAGTGTCCCTGTCCCTGCCTGCACTCAGACAGCAGGCTGAGACAGGCAGACAGCATGAGGGAGGAAGGGCTTGGTCTTCCTCTTTGGGTTTAGTACACAGACTCTCTGACCTTCCTTCCTTCCACCCATGTATGGGTGTAGTTTCTAATACTCGTGTTCTTACTAAAAACACAACAGAAAGAGGTTAGCTTATTAAAAGAGATCCGGTTAAAAAGAGTTGCCTTCAAACTCCCTGGGTCTAGCAGGCCCCTGGGACTTTCCAGCCCAGGCTCACAGTGCACTGGAGCAGCTCTGGAGAGCATGTCCAGCCAAAGTGTGATTGAAGAGAGAATCCAAACCTGCAGTGGGGTCCTACGCCAGCAGTGTGTGTGCCAGGTCTTTCAGAGAATGAAGGAACTGTGGTCTTTCTGAAAAAGAGGAGGGTGTCTACTATAGATTGAGCATCCAAAAATCTGAAATCTTCTAAATCTGAAACTTTTCCACTGTGATATTTCCAAAGTTTCAGATTTTGGAGCATTTCATGTTAGGGATATATCACTGGTAAAGTTTATACACATACTCTATAAAGTGAAAAAAAATCTGCTTCTGATCCGAAGCATTTCCTATCAGGTTATACTCAAATATACATATGAAATTCCTGGATGATTAGGAGTTGCTTTTAACTTGTGGGTTTGTTTTTCAGGAACTCAAGACGACAGCTTCCAAGTTTTCTTCCACAGTATCCAATACCAGATAGACTAAAGAAATGTGTCGAACAAAAAATTGACATCCTAACCTTTCAGCCACTACTTGCAGAGGTAGGAAAAGTGTCTGAGGACTAGATGACACTTACCTGTCATCATTCAGACTTCTGAGTAAAACAGGATTAACTCTTCTCAGGTTCAAACCTCACAGTGGCTCACCTTCACCACAGGTAGCTGGGAGTTTCAGGATAACAAGAGAAAGACACCTTGGTGAATGCCTTTGGAGATTAAGTGGTCTGTGGGGTCCACACTGCTCCAGAAGAGGGTCAGTGAGGAGGGAGGGGGCTTCCTCTCTAGCCCAGCCTCTCCTTACAGGGCCAGGAAGCCTGGTTAGGAACAGGAGGCTTTCCTTCAAGGCAGAACCCTAGCATACTGGGGCAGGCAGGCCTGCCATTGAGAAGAGGAGCTCAGGAGAAAGACTTAGCACAGCACTGGCTGGCAGGAAGCATAACCCTCCCTAAAGTCTGAAGATAGTACCTGGTAGTGGCCCTTTGCCCATAATCCCAGCACTGAAGAAGCTGAGGCAGGAAGAACACAAGTTCAAGGCCAGCCTGCATAACATGGTGAAAACCCTCTCTAGAAAAAAATAGTAATACAGTCTTGCAGGTAGTGACCATTGCTGCAACTCTGTACTGTCTGTGTGGCCCACCAGAATGCAGGGAAGAGAGCTGGTACTACCTGCAGGGAAGTCAGGGAGACACTCTGAGTGGAGTGGCTGCAGGCAGGAAGTCCAGGAAGGGGAGTGGTGTCTAACAACACGGCACTAGAGAGAGCGTTGCCCGGTCATGGGAGGCTTGGGGGAGGTTTTGAAATCAGTCATGTGAGCAGTGAGTGAGTGACTGAAGTGAGGCATCAGTAAGACTAAAGAACTGAGGCTGGAGAAGTGGAGGGGAGGGCAGGGCAGGGCAGGGCAGTGCCCGAGATCCGGTCTCCATGGAGAAGCCGGGAACTGGAGACAGGAGCTAGTCAGAGGGCAGGCTTGAGGGAGCCAGCTGAGTGGCATAAGGGCACAGCTTCCGGAGGTTGGTGGGGAGGGTGGGCACTCTGCTGGCTGGGCCCTGGTCCTGAGTTTCTTGTGTTCATTTCACCTATGAGATAGGCAGGATCCATAATGCTAGCCTTTGGTCTGCTATGTGTGTGCCTTTGGTTCCCTAAACTTTTTCTTTAGATTTCTACACCTGTGCTTATGAGAGGTGTTGGTTTTTCAGTCCTCTTTTCCCCTGGTATCTCTGGGTTGGGATCAGAATACTGACCTTGGATAATGACTGACTCAGGAGGTACTGCTCCTCTCCACAATCCTAGAAGAGTTGGTGTGGAATTGGAATCATTTCTTCAGTTTCTGATGGAATCTTTCAGGGAAGCCTATGTATTTGGAGCTTTCTTCGGGAAGATTTCAAATTAGGAGCTAGGTTTCATTGTAACTATGTAGCAGCTCAATTTTCCTGTTATGCATTGAGCTATGGAGAAGTTTTTTGCTTTAAAAGAATTTGTCCATTTTAACTTATGTAATGTATTTGCATATCATTATTCATAATATTGATAACTTGTCTTTTTTCCCATGAACCTGGCTAGTGGAAGTCTGTAAATTTTTATGAGTCTTTTCAAAGAACCAACTTTTGGCTTAATTGGTGCTTTTTCTCTCATTCCTTTTCCATTTCATTGGTATTCATTTTAGTTGTTTGTGTGCACATGCACGTGCCATTTTTGCTTGCTTTTTTCCTGAGAGGATGAATCCCTCTGTGTGTGTCTATGTTTGCGGGGGAGGGGTGCTGAATCTAAAGCCTCAACACTGAGGTACATACCAAGCTTTCCTGTTACAATGTTTGAGACAGGGTCTTGCTAAGTCACTACATTGCCCGCAATGGCCTTGAACTTGTGATTTGTGATCCTTTGCCTCAGCCTCCCAGAGTGCTGGCATTATAGGCACACACCAACATGCCCAGCTCTATTTTTTAAAGGAGTAAACTGAAGTAAATTTGTTTTGAGATATTTTCTTTTCTCTAAAAGACTCTTGTGTTAGAAGACATTCTCTAGGCACTACTTTTGCTTTATTCCACACGCTTTAATTTATTGTATTTGTTTTCATGTAGTTCAAAATATTTCCTAGCTTTCTTTCTGATTTCTGGCCCATGGTCAGTCTTTTTTAATTTTATTTTGAAACATGGTCTTGCTAAGTTGCCAAGGCTAGCCTTGAACTTAGAATTCTCCTGTCTCAGCATACAGGATAGCTGGGATTATAGGTATTCACTACTGCATCTGGCTTTCCATAGTTATTTAAAAATATGTTTGGTTTCTAAATAGTATTTTTCCATAATCTTTGTTGTTGAGTTCTAATTTTCACTGTGGTTATAAAACATACTTTGTATGACCTGAATCCTTTGCATCTATTAATGTTTCATGGTCTGTAGTAGCTGGTTTGATAAATACTCTTTTTAGAATTATTTTATAAGCTGGGCATGGTGGTGCACTCCTGTAATCTCAGCACTTGGAGGCTGAGGTAGGAGAATCACTGTGAGTTCAAGGCCAGCCTGAACTACATAGTGAGACCCTGTCTCAAAAAAGAAAGAATTATTTTATAAATGTCAATAAGGCAAGGTGTGTTGTTAGAGTTACTGAGGTCTTCCATACCCTTGCTGCCTTTTCTGCTTGCTCTCTAAATTTACTGAGGGGTGTTTGAGTCTTCTCTAAGTGTGTACTTTTCTGCTCTTCCTACAGTTCTGCCAGTCTTTGCTTTTTATAGTGAGACTCTGTAGTTAGGTATGTATATATCCATGGCTGCAGCATGTCATTTGATTAGGTAATCCCTTTACCAATGTGAAAATGTATGGTAATTTTATTCCTGGTAATATTTTTTATTCTGAAATCTGGTTTGAAGATACCATGGCTCCTATAGCTTTCCTTTGATTAAGTTTGGCTTGGTAATGCTATTATTATTAATCTACTTGTATCTTTAAAGTCAGATACTTATAGAGAGCATCTGATGGCTCTTGCTTTTGATCCACTGGACAAGCTGTGCCTTTGGTTGTGGTGTTTAGATGATGTGCATTTTGTGTGACTGATACAACTGGCACAGTGAGTTTAAGTATATTCTCTTGCTATTTGTTTTCTCTTTGTTCTACTTGTCCTTTCCTTTTTCTGACTTTTCTGTGTGCCCACTTCACCTCCATTCTTGGCTCCTGGCTCTTTTGTAGCATGTATAGTTGCTGCAGTAGACTTGTGCAGTAGAACTTCCTACAGTAATAGAGATATTCTTTCTGGCTTGGACATGCAGGCCACCAGCCACATGGCACTAGAGAGTGTTGGGAATGTGGCTAGTGTGACTGAGGAACTAAGGCTTTCATTTTGTTTTAATTTTCATTAATTTCAGTGTAAATACATATAGAAAGAACAGGCTTAGAGCAAGCATCCAATTCGATTCATCACAGCCCTCAGGAAGTACCATACTGCAGCACTGAAGAGCAGTCTGCTTTCTGCTGTCTTGTTGTGGATTTTTTGCTTATATAGTTATAAATTCAATCTATACATCTATTTTGAACTTCAGAGTGCATGTTTGCCACTTTTACTTTATGTGCTTATCTCTCACAGGTGTCCTAGGAGGTAAATTCTTGCTGTTTGCCCACAGTTACCATTCCTATGGTGTCCCCTACTTTGTGTGAGACTAGATCTCCATCCAGGATCCTTGGCCTGTACGTGTGAAGGTCTTTAACATGCTTATCAGCCTTGCTTCTGGATAATTAGTTCTTTCAACATTTATCTGAAAAAAATCTAATTTCATACTTTCTTCAATGGTATTGGCAAAGTTTTATTTCCTTAAAATAGTTGGAGTACAACATGACAATATATTAACATTTTAAAAATCCATGTTTGGTGTTATTTTCTAGGATTTGCTATATTAGAAAATTTTATAATTTTAGAAAACCAAAAAGAAAAGAAGTTATATCTTCATAGGTGATGACCTGTCACATTCACTTAATAGTATTCTTTAGAACTGACTTTATGTGTTGTGTTAGGTATCGAAGATCCCAGAGAAGTCGTGCTAGACGTGGGTCTTGCTCCTAAGGGAAAATCCTGACTCTTTAGTTGAAATTATGTTACATCTTTGTAATCAAGCAGTTAAATCATGGGAGGGAGCATATAATTAGGTATCAAAATGAGGAGTAGAATTAAGTCATATACAAGCTTAAAAATCAGAGCATCTGGTGGAAGCGGAGATACCTGATCAGAGGAAGGGTAACTTGCAAGGTGAATTTGGATAGACAGAATGAAGTTAGGTATGTGCCATGCTGGGGACATACTGTATGTGTAAGTAAGAACAGTCCTGTAGAAGTGAAAAGTTCTGTTGTTTTGGTTCATTGGTTGGTTGCTTTTTTTTTTTTTTAAGAGAAAATGAAATGGTTAGAGTGGGACCCTGAGATACTTAATGCTAGATCTATAAAAATAAACTTAAGCTACTGCCTTCATTTTTAATAAGCTATTTTAGAGCATTTTTTAGGTTTACAGCAAAAATCAACAGGAAAGTGCTGAAGTTTCTCCTTGCCCTTGCCCCTACTCTGGACATTCCTACCAGAATGGTATATTTGTTGATGAACTTGCACTGACACATAATGGTCACCCAAAGCCCATAGTTTACATAGGTTCACTTTTGTTCTTATATATTCCAAAGGTTTGGACAAAAGTACAACAGCGTGTATCTACCATTATAACATCGTACAGAGCAGTTTCACTGCCCTGTATCCTCTGGGATATATTTTCATTCCTGCCTCCCCTCAGTCTTGGCAATCGCTGACTCTAGTTTTGCCTTTTCCAAAGTGTCACGTAAGTGAAACCACATAGAATGTAGCCTTTTTACATTGGCTGCTTTTACTTTTTAAATATATATGTCTTTTCTTGTTGCTGGGACAAAATACCCAACACCCAAAGTTAGAGAAGAAAAGTTTTATTTAGCTCGGTTTGTAGAGGTTTCAGTGCCTAAATAGCTGGCTCCAAGGCAAGGTGGCTTCACAGAGGAGAGCAACTCATGGCAGGTGGAAGACAGCAAAGGCAACAGAGGAGGGATTCTTTCTGTCCCTTATATTTTATGCAGGCTACTTGTCAAAGGGTGAGTGTAGCACTCACACCCGTAATCCCAGAACTGGAGCATGAATCAATCACAGCTTCTAGATTGAGCCACCTATGGAAAGCCTCCCCTCCATGACTGTATAAAGCTTTGAGGGGACATCTAGACACAAGCTATAACAATACATTTAGCTTTCTTCCATGTTTTCTCATGTCTGTCTTCAAAACTCATTTATTAGTGCTGATAAACACTCCATTTTCTGGGTATATCCCGTTTTATCCATTCATCTGCTGCACACCATCTTGATTGCCTCCAATTGTGGCAGTTATGAGTAAAGCTGATTGATGTGTGTAGGGTTTTTATCATACACTGTACACATAACAAAAGTTAATCATCTTACCCATATACCTTTAGTAGTATAAATATATTCAGAATATTGAACAACCATCACTATTACCAGTCACCAAAACTTTTTTAGGGACAGATGACTGCACATTGTTCTTCATGATAAAAAGTAATAAGTAGGTTACCCTTTGGTGATGTACATAATTTCAGGGACATTTTACTTCAAAAAATGAAAGATTTAATAACTGTTAAAATAAATATATTTTTTCATTCGAATTAAAATTAAGAGCTGGGTGTGTGATGATGCGTGCCTATAATCACAGCATTTGAGAGGCTGAGGCAGGGGGATCACTGTGAGCCTGAGCTACATAGTAAACTCAAGGTCAGCCTGAACCACTCAGTGAGACTGTCTCAAAAAAAAATCAGTAAAATAATAAAATTCAAAATTTTGAAGGAAAAAAATGACAAGAGAAGATAAAATGCCTGAGGAAAGAATTCATAAAATGTAGGACAAACACAGAATTAGAACAAGTTTGCCTTGTCATCAGTAATAAGGTAGGCAGTTTGGGGAAAAAAATGGGAGACATTTTTAGTTTAATTACTACCTAGTAAGTTACAAATAAAAGAAAATAATGCAGGGGAAGATTTCAGAAGGAGAGTGAAGAAATTGTGTGATTCTACTCATGAAAGCCCAACATCTTGATTGGAATAAAAGAAACTCAAGAGAACACAGCTAACAAGGAAGCGAGTAAGAAGTCTAATACCATTCTGATTCCTACAACACATTGTTTGAGTGGCTTGGTATGCCCAAACATTTTTCTGTTTTAAATCTTTCTAGATATGCATTGTCAGAACAGGAAAATTATATTCACTAATCTAAAAATAAGAGGCTAACAAGCATCTTTTAATTATTTTTCTTGACTATCTTTGACAAATACATAATTTTTTTTCCAGAATCATCTAATGTGAATTTTTACAATTAATAGTAACTAGAATGGTCTCTGACAGTTTATCATTATCACACAGTAACTGAGAACTTTTGGAACTTCCAGTGGCCTAAATGCAAGTATCCTGATTCCCAGTTTTTTTTATAATCATTTATTTGCTGAGTTGTGAGATTTTTATATCTTTGTTTTTCAGTTTCATATATGTTTTTCTTAGGTATAAAAAAAAGGCAAGCCCCAGGGGATTTGTCTTGTTTTCTGCTGTTTCAAGAAAATAAAATTTTAAAAGAACTGTAGTTTGCCCAATGGAATAAAGGTCACACAACTAACAGTTTAGCTCTTCTACAAAGTAAAACAACTCTTTTCATCTTATGAAACTGAAACTGTCCCCATGAAACAACTCATTTCCCTCCCCTGGTGACCACCATTAAACTTTATGCATCTGAATTTGATGATTCTAGGAACTTTATGTAAGTGGAATTATACAGTATCTATCCTCTTGTGACTGGTTCATTTCACTTAAGTATAATGACATCAAGGTTTCTCCATTTTGTACCATGTATCAGAATTCTTTGTTAAGGCTAAATAATACTCCATTTTATGGATGAGCCATGTTATGGTTATGCATTCATCATCAGTATTTACATGGGCTGCTTGCATTTTTTAACTACACATAACACTGCTGTGAACATGTAATCTCTTTCAGACTTTGCTTTCAGTGGTTTGGGTATATATCCAGAGGTGAAATTGCTGGGCCATATGCTAATTCTGTTTAGGAACTGTCATTTTTCCACAGCAGCTGCACACATTTTGCATTTTTCTTAACAGTACACAAGGAGTTTCAATCTCTTCAGACTCTTAGTAACACTTTGTATTTTGTTTACTTCCTTGTTGGTATTTTAGGTAGTAGTCATTCCAGTAGGAATATGAGGGGGTGTTGTGGTTGATACATTGTGTCAACTTGAGCAGTCTAAAGGCTTGGCTAAGTGACTCAGCAGTTCTACATCATGGGGTGAAAAGGACAGGCCCTTCCTGCTGTAGGGTGTTTTTTGGTATTCATCCTGAGCCTGTGCAAGAGGAGGGTGCTGAGATGGTGTGGGTGTGGGCAGATAGCCAGCATACAATATAAAGGAGGAAAGGAGGCTGTCCCCCACCTTTTTTGCTCTTGCTGCTTTTGTTGCATTCAGTCGCCGTGAACTGCTGCCCTCTGCCATGTGCCACCCTTCCTTGGAGCCAGCCAAGTGTGGACTGAAACCTCCACAAACTGTGAGCTAAATAAATCTTTCCTTCCTTAATCCTAGGTTTTGAGTATTTTGTCTCAGCAATGAGAGAACAGTAACAAAGACAAGGTAGTCCCTCATTGTGACTTTGATTTGTGTTTCCCTGATGATTAGTGATACTGTGTGCCTGCTGTGTATCTTCTTTGAAGAAACGTTTTGTGTATCTCCTTTGCTGCTGTGTATCTTCTTTGAAGAAACTTCTTGTCAGTTTTTGAATTGGGTGTTTTTGTTGTTGAGTTGTAGGATTTCTTTGTATATTCTAGGTCTTCCTTAGATACATGATTTTCAAAATTTTCTTACATTTTATAGAGATTCTTTTTGTTAAAAGTATGTATTGGTACACAAGATTTTTATTTTTTTTTTGTACCAGTAATTGAACTTAAGACCTTGGGCTTGGCAGATGCTGAGTTATATCCCTGGCCAAAATGTATAAAATTTTGAGGTAGTCCAGTTACCTTATTTTTTTGTTGCCTATGCTGTTAGTACCATGTATGAGAAATGGGCAAATCCCGTGTTGGGAAACATTTTTTCATAGCTTCTTCTAAAAGTTCTGTAGTTCTAGCTCTTCAGTTAGGGGTGCAACCCATTTTAATTTAGGGTTTCATGAATATGTGGTGTGTTTCCACTTATATTTTCATTTCTTTTACTAGTGTTTCATAGTTTTTAGCACACTAGCCTTTCACTTCTTGGGATACATTCTTGAGTATTTTAATCTTTTTGATGCTACTATAAATAGAATTACTTTGACATTTTCCTTTTTCAGATTGTTCATTGTTAGTATTTAGAAATGCAGTGCTGGGCGTGGTGGTTCACCCCTGTAATCCCAGCACTTGGGAGACTGAGGCAGGAGGATCGTTGCAAGTTGGAGACCAGCCTGGGCTACAAAGTGAGCTCAAGGCCAGACTGAACTGCATAGCGAGACTCTGTCTCAAAAAGACAAAAGAAAAGAAATGGAGCTAATTTTCTGTGTCTTGACTGTGTAGTCTGCCTCTTTGATAACTCTGTACAACTTCTAACAATTAATTGTGGAATATTTAGGGTTTTCTACTTGTACCATGCCATCTGCAAACAGATAATTTTACTTCTCCCTTTCTGATTTTTTTTCTTGCCTAATGACTCTAGCAAGGACTTCAAAAATTATGTCAAGTGGGGGAGAAGTATTCTTGTTTTGTTCCTGATCTTAGAGGGAAACTTCTTTTTCCACCATCAAGTGTGATGTTAGATTTGGGATTTTATAGATAAACTTTATCATGTTAAGGTTTCCTCCTATGCCTGGGTTGATCGGTGTTTTTATCACGAGAGGATGCTGAATTTTGTTTAGTTCTTTTCTGCATTAGTTGAGATGATCATGTGCTTTTTTCCTTCATTCTGTTGAAGTGATACAGTCTTTGATTTTCATAGGTTGAACTATTCCTGCCTTCTAGATCCAAGTCTCACGTGGTCGTAGTATATCATCCTTTTAACATACTCTTGCATTTCCTTTGCCAATATTTTGCTGACAAATTTGCATCACTTTCATAAGAGATATTGGTCTGTTAGGTTGTCTTGGTATTGTTTTTAGATGAAATCTGTATTACCCAGGCTTTAATTCTTGGGCTCAGTCATCCTGCCTCAGCCTCCCAAGTGGGTGTGACTATAATTGTGTGCCACCACTCCTGGATCTTTATCTTTTGGTAGTCTTCCTGCCTGCTTTGGTATCAGTGTCCTGACGGCCTCTTTGAATGAACTGGGGAGTGATCTTTCCAGCTTTGGGGCAAGTTGGGCAAGTGTTTGTGTCTGTTCTTCTAAATGTTTAGTGGACTTTACCTGTGAAGCCAGTAGGTCCAGGGGGTTTTGATTACTGATTCAGTCTCCTTAGTAGTTATGACTCTGCTCACAGACTTTTTATGTCTTGTAGCTTAGTCTGGTGAGTTTTGTGTTTCCAGGAATTTGCCCATTCATGTGGGTATTTTTATGTGTTTATTTGTTTTGAGATAGGGTCTCATTATGTATCCCAGGCTTGACTCAAACTCACAGTAATCCCCCTGCCTCAGCCTCCCAAATGCTGGGATTACAGGTATGCACCACCACACCCCAGTAATACAGGTATTTTTTTAGTTATTTTAGCAAGAAGATGAAGGCTGGTTTCTGTCATTCCATCTTGCCTAGTGAAAGCTCTGTGCTTTCACATGGATGTCTGGAAATTGAAATGCCCTTTCCAGAGAAAACTCAGAAGACCTGACAGAGAACAGGAACATCAGAGACAGTGAGGGAAAAGGTGTGGTGGCGGTGGTGGCATGGTCAGTAAAGAGAACGACTTTCCTACAGAGCCCTGTGGTCTTTCACAGGCTGAAGGCAGGGAGGGTGTTGAGCTCTGACCTCTGACCTTGAGTAACCTCAGTAGAAGGGTAAGATGGGCATGGTGGCACACCCCTGTAATCCCAGCTCTTGGGAGGCTGGGGCATGAGGGTCGTTCCAAGTTCGAGACCAGCCTGGGCTACAAAGTAAGCTCAAGGTCAGCCTGAACTGCACAGCGAAACCCTGTCTCAAAGACAAGAAAATAGTAACAATCATAAGTAGAGCGGGTAGATCTGCTAGACAGAGCGAGAGGGACTTAACTGCAGAGCCCCTTCTTCCTCTGTCACAGTTACATAGTTGTGCTGCTCTGGCATCCCTGGCTGACCTGATTCTTTTTCAGCTTTTGAACATGTCAAACTACAAGCAGAAGTTCTCCACTCTGCTGTGGCTGGAGGAGATCCACGCAGAAATGGAGCTGAAGGATTACAGCATGAGTGCGGTCACCCTAAAGAGGAACGGGGATCTGCTGGTGTTGGAGGTCCCAGGCTTGGCCGAGAGTAGACCGTCCCTGTACACAGGTACAGCTGCACCGTCAGGTTTCCCTGGAGCCCAGCAAACAGACACATGTGGCAAAAGAGCATTTGAACTGGCCACATACTACACAACCTCATTTTTGTCCTTCTGGGTAGCATTTCACTTAAACTTGGCCAGTGATCTATGTAAATTAAACATGCAGTTTTTTGGTCGTACATTATTTAAGCAGCTCATCCAAATAATTTTCCATTTTATTCTTACTAAGGCTTTATTTCATAGGGTAGTAGAAGAAATTGCTGATTTTGTGTAGGTCTGACACAGTGATGTATTTTTAATTAGGTGACAAACTGATTTTGAAGTCTCAAGAGTATAATGGACATGTCATCGAGTACATTGGCTACGTGATGGAGGTAAGAGGGCAGGTCCTGAAGAGGGAGCTCAGGCTGACTCAGCCACCTCTGGGAAGAGGCTCCCTTGGGGTTGGGCTATAATTGAGAAATTTGAAGATAAAGTGAGCCTTTGAATAATTTTTGATGGATAAAGGGAGCCAGGTAACTTGTAAGTTACGTATAAGTCATGATGTTTGCATTTAGTTGACTGTGAGCACCTGTTCGTGCTCTGGAGGAGATAGCGGGGAGGAGTCTTAGAAGGAAGGACATACGAGAGTGTGCAGCTCTCCAGCTGGGGCAGAGGTCTTGTTGGCTTGTCCCAGTGATCTGGATCACAGTGCCTGGAGGTTCTGTGATTCTTGGGCTGTTTTTCACTGCTCAAAGACTAAGCACAGTCCAGAGAATAATGCTGAGGTATGCTTGAGAAAGGGATCCTTAATCTGTGGGTCAGAGAAGCTAGAACACACATTCCCTGAGGTAGGAAATTAAAAGAGAAAAGGTCAGAGCCTTCGTTCTTGGAGGGAAAAAGGGCTGTGGGGATTAAGAGTGTGATAAGGGTTCAAAGAGACAGCATCGGACTTTGGCCACCACGTTTGCTCTTTGCTGTACCCTAATATGGGTTTCGTGCTGTGGCTGTGTTGACAGATGTGGTATTTTCTCAGAAGGTAAAATCTTAGCAAGGCTCAGTGACCTCCTGATGATTCAGCACAGCACTTGAGAATAAAGCTGCAAGCTGGGCTTTGTCCTGGGTTTCCCCCAGCAACAGTGGTGGGAAGCAGTGGAAAGTCTCCACTGAGGACAGGAGAAAGACTACTGCAAATGATCTCTCTCCTCCTGAGAAGACCTGGCCCCAGGGTAGCCTTGGCAGACAGAGAATTTTGATTGCCAGAAAGGTCCTTGAAGGTCACCACAGAAGATATGGAAGACATAAGCAGGGCACAGATGCTGGTGTCTTCGTAGTTGAGTCCAGGTTTCCTCATCTAGGGTGGGACAGTTGGATCAGTCAGAACTGAGGTACTTATTTTTTTGGTACTGAGACTCAAATTCAGGACCTTGTGCTTGCCAGGCAGGCACTGTGCCACTGAGCTATATCCCCAGCCAACTGGATCAGTCAGGATGCTCACTGTAGGTGTCAAAAGCCTTTACAGACTGGTAGAAGCACAGAGGCATTATTTTGGGGTTCTAGGCAGCTCCCGGAACTGCCACTAAAGTGAGTAAGTCAGGTTTAGAGAACAGTGGTCTGGGAGTTTGCAGAACAGACCCGTAAAAGTGCAAGGCCTGGGCTCATGAGAACACATTTCCACCCAGATCAGACCATTGGTACCATTGCTGCCATTGACAGCTCTCAGGTAAAGGGCTCTCCATCCTTGCACCCAGAGCAACTAGATTTTAACTGGTTGCCTAAAGCGCCTGGTTGCCACACCATGTCAGGAACTCCAGCGCTGGCACAAGGGACAGTAAACACAACTGTGCTGCTTTAACTGGTCACTACCATCACATTATCTCCTTTGCTTTGGGTCAGAATGACACCCAGGACTCAGTTGGCAGAGTGACAAGGGTCTGCTGAAGAGCTCTCACTCTCAAATGTGTTTTCCTGGTGAGGCTTCTACTCTGCTAAGTGGAGCACATCATTCCTGTCCTCATGTTCTCACTCAAAAAGGGGTTTAGATTTTGAGAGCCAGGAAGAACTTTTTGCACGAGAATGTTGGCATACCTCTTTGTTACCAACCCTTAAGTTGGTAAAGAACTTAGTCCAGCCACTTAGTCCAAGTCAGACAGTCTGTTCACCTTGTCAACTCCATACCCTCCTTGCTGGTAACCACATGGCATGAGGAGTCTACAGATGCCTAGGTGACCATCTTAGCTTCCAAATAGTAAACCAGCTACTCTGTAGAGTGGGAAAGCTCTGGGCATCAGAGGCTCCAAGGAAACAGGACCAGAGATTGTGGCAAGATGCCCTGTCCACCAAGCCCCTTGGTTCCTGAAGCATAGGCTGGGTATAGGTGGTGGGGCTACCCAGTCACTCAGAGCCAGTGTAGCAAGCAGCTGGCGTGGCACAGTTCTGAGGCACTACAGTCCTATAAGATGCCCAGTGTGCCATAAAGTCAGTTTGCTCAGTACATTCTGTAGGTTCCAGCCATGGCTTTACTTGGTTCTGTCATCAGACGGTAGAGACACCAGACTGGGACAGAAGGCTTTGAGGAGGCTTTCTGGATGGTAGAGAAGTCACATCTGGAATAAGTTACCACACTAAAGGCAACCAAGCAAGGACAGTCAGCAAGCAAAGATAGTCTAGAGTGGTCAGTCTCAGCCCTGGAAAGTTGTGCCCTCCTAGGGATCCAGTTGAGGGAGCCTTGGAGAGTCTAACACTGCCCACTGCCACCTGGTCACACTCAGAGTCCCTCTGCCTGCCCAGGAACATTTCCCAAGGAGAAGGCACCATTAACATGCTGCTGCCTTACATTCCTCTGGCTGTCACTTCTCAGTGCTCTGTGTAATTCTTTACAGCTGCCCTAGCCACTTTGTGTTGTGCTTGCCTGCTTGCCTTCCATTCTCTTACTTCACACACAGCCTTTCGGATTTCTGTCCAGAGAGGGACACACGGTCTGTGGCATCCCTGGCACCTTCATCTACTGAGGGCAGACTGTGCTGCCCTCACCCTTGGTAGTTGGTTCACTCTTGTGTTTAGTGATCTCTGATTATGGATTCACTTTGTTTTTTTTGTAATCTCTAGGAAACTCTGGGACCCCTGTTGAGCTAGCTTTGCTTGTGAAAGGCTTGTGGCAGTAGTTGCCAAGAAGAGGGCACTGACCTGGATCCATACCAGTGTTCTGCCATGTCCATTAACCTTTTGTCCCACAGTCTCAAGGATTCACTTGGGTCATAGCTTCCTGATTCTCACTGTGGTCAGCCTGCCCTGCCTGAGTGCTCCCTACTTACCTGAGGATATTGTATTACCTCAAAAATTGGTTTCCTCTGTCCAGGAGAGAATATGAGGGCCTGATGTTTGCAATCTAGCCTTTTCTAGCTCATGATACTACCAGGAGGGGGAAGTCTAAGAGCGACCTTTTTATGTGTAACAGTGCATAATTTAATGACAAAATGATTTTAATCTTTTTAGTTTAATTTTGTAGCTATTTAAGCTATTAAATTTTGATCAGATTTGTAAACACATTTTTATAGTGTATTGCTGGATATACATAAGACTTATTGCAAGAAGTCAAGTTAAATATATAGAAGTTAAATTGCTTGCTTATTTTTTAGATTCATGAAGAAGATGTGACTCTTAAACTTAACACAGAATTTGAAAAAACATACAACTCTGAACCTATGGATGTGGAATTTACATACAACAGGTAAGGGTTTTGTGAGTCCTCATCCCTGAGGTATATGCCTGAGAGTCTGCTGACGTATCTGTGATGATGCAGAAGGTACTGTGTTGGTGCCCTCTTCATGTCTTTAGTGTCCCACGCACCACTTGGGCGCTTACTTTGCCTTCAGTGGAGAGTGTAAGAGGGTGGAGCAGCAGAACTGGTGTAGGCCAACTTCCTCAGCTTTTCCTCTTATTGATCTACTTTACATTTTTTTCTTTCTTAGAGTCAATTTTGCTAAATCCTAGGGTGGCCCCTAGCCTACTATAATTCTCTTTGAATGGAACTTACTGTATCTCAGGCATCTAACTATCTTGCAAGATTAATTATGCAAAGGACAGGTGGGAGTGCCCACACCTGCACTGTCTGGAGCCCCTCAAGATGGGAAGCTTCTGTCCCAAATTCACACCATAGCAGTGGGCCTGACAGTGACCTCTAGTATCCACACATACTTCCTGAGGCAGTGGAGAGCCAGTCAGGTAGCTTTGTGGGCACCCACATCTAAGTTTTCCAGAAATCTGTATTTGGCCCAGGTTTTGAGGAGATAGGAACTTTGTGCCTTTGCTTGTTAAAGTCTATATTTTCTTTATGGGACAGATTTTCTTCATTTGTGCTTTGGTGCTTTAGTCATCCTGTTTCACTAAAGATGGACTTTTATATGTTGTTGTCCTCTTTGTTACTTTCACTGAATTTCAAGGGAGCAGCCCTCAGAATCAAAAATACTTTTCTGTTGACACTATTTCCTCACATTTTGTAGGCTGTCTTTTCATTTCTCCTACTTATTCACTTTACATTAGAGCATAAATCTTCCCAGGAAGGAAAGAATTCCTGATGTTCTACCATCTAAACTATCTCTTTAAAAGAGATAGTAATCAGAATTTAAAATTCCTGATTTTCTAATATTTTTGCATATGTAGGAAAGCAACCCTTGAATCCTTCATATTACCAGTGGTGCTTTTGAGACTTTATAAGACTGATCTCTAAGGTAGTTTCTTTAAGTATTTTGTAAAGGTTACATTGATATGATGATTTAAAGATTATGATCTTAGCCTTTTATGTTGCTATAATAGAGCATCACAGATTGGGTACTTTATTTTAAAAGAAAGAAATTTGCTTTTCCCCATTCCAGAGGCTGGGGAGTCCATCTGCTAGGGCCTGTAAGGAGGCCCTTCTTGCTACATCGTAATGTGGCAGAGGGCAGCATGTGCTGAGAGGCCAAGAGGGCGGGCAGGAGAAAGTAGGGAAGTGAACTCCAACTCACTTTGCTCACAATGCCACTCCCTCCATGACTAAACTGCTGCCTGGTATTGCCCTTGTGACCTAACACCTCCCTAGTCACACCATAGTGGTTATATAACAAGTCAGATTTCCATGAGCTTCAGTAGCTTTGATAATTCTAAACTTAAAAACTGTTTTATTTTGTTCTTTTCTTGTCAGGACCACAAGCAGACGGTGTCACTTTGCACTTGAACAAGCCATCCACTTAGGTGTAAAAGGTAGTATTGTCACAATAGTAGTGTACCAATGTTCCCAGAGTATTTCTATAGCCTTCATGTGAAATAGTTTATGAAACACAGTCTCTTTAATCATATATCACAAGTAAAAGTATGTGATATTCACGTTCTGATTTTTCTATTGAGAAATTTGTCATTTTGCTACTTTGATTACATAAAAATAGTGTACTTAAGTAATTGAAAATTAACTCATTCCGCTTTGCATTGCACTCCTGTGTATAATGTGCTTTGTACTTAGACAGCTTAAATAACTGTTGCAGATAACATACAGCACTAGCATAGTGCTAAGTTTAGAGATAGCATAAAAGGAAGTCCTAAAATAATGAAGTAGAATATGAACTACTTTGGGATCGGCCATAAACATTTGTCTCCATTCGTGATTTCTAAGCCTTTAAGTAATTTGTGCTTGCTTTCTTTTTCTTGTTTTAAAGTATTGTTTCCAGAAGAAGTAATTTTACAGTCTCCCCAGGTGACAGACAATTGGAGCCATGCACAACAAACTGAAAGTGATGAACAATCTACCACTAAGGTAGTGGTTTTCTGACTTCAATATATTTAAATAGATAATGTCACAGTGCTTGTTGGTGGGTTTTTTCCCCAGTATTGGGGATTGAACCCAGGGCCCTTGCACTGAGCTACGTCTCCAGTCCTTTTTACTTTTATTCTGAGTCAGGGTATATCTTGAGTTTCCTAGCATGGGGTTGAATTTATGATCTTTCCCAGTGTACTGGAATTAGAGGTGTGTGCCACCACAGCCAGCTTACATAGATATATAAGTTCACTTCTAGGTGTGTCAGCTTTCTCTTGACAGTAGTATAAGAGCCATGTAGTTCACAAATAATCCAAAATCACAGTTAAAACTAAAATATCTACAAGATAAAATATATATAGTATAAGCTTATAGACAGTTACATACAGATGTAAGATGCTGTATACATTATATGGGGAAAAAGCAAGATACAGGTGTTTACATCACCTTGTTTTATTTTAAAATTACATACTTCTCTATACATCCAGCCAGGTGCATTTATGTGATTGTATGTACCTAGAAAATGGAAATGTTCCCAGTTACCTGGGGATTATTTTGTTCAAATCAGAGAGAAATTGCAAAAAGGCAGAAGTACAGCTCTGAGCTTTGAGTGCCAGCAGCTCAACAGCCAGACCTAGTACCTCCCAGCAGGTCTTCTGCAGCTCTCAACTCTCAGCTGACCTTTGGAGCTCCTCAGTAGCTATCTCGCTGCTAGATCTCTGTTCTCAGGGCTGGCAGTCATTGACATTATCAGTACTTAGTGCAACCTGCTCAGCCTTCTCTCAAAATAAACCATCTGAGTAAGGCTTTATTGAGGTAGGTTACATCACAAGAAGACAGTGCACTGAATAGAGGTACCAGACTGGCTCAGGGAATGCTGGGGGTACTGCTTGTGTTGACAAAAGGGGTAGTCCACCTATATGTACAGCTTCCTGCCTAGTGACCTCAGACTTCCCGCACTGTTACAGGTATGTAGGAATATGGAGCTCACCTGACCTGTTGTGTGGGGGCAATGATCCTCACAGACATCTAAGTGAGGACATCTACAGCATGCACAGTGAGAGAAAGGACCAGAATGGCAATATGTGCATAGTGGAAAAAGAGTTTCAGAATTCTTTTTGGAAGATAATTGATGTTTTGAAGCTGAAAAAGTAGTGTGTTGTAGAGTTTGTAACATTTGTAGATCTAAATATAAAATGATAATACCACAAAGGATGGGACAAAAAAATAGCATCATAAGATTCTGAGAGGGTGACTGCAGTGTAATACCACGTGAAGTAGACTGTAGCCAGTTAAGGATGCATTCTATAAACGTAAAGGCAACTACTGAAAACACAGAATTACAGCCAGCCAGCAGACCAACAAAGGGGAGATCAAAAGGAATCAGAAATACTTAATGGAAAAGCAGGGACTCATTCAAGCTTCTGTAACCTTACTGATATTCTGTCCACTGGTACAGTTACTGAGAAAGGGTATTGAAACTTGTTCCTGTGATTTTTGTACCTAGAACAAATGAAATACAGAAAACAGGTAATAAGGTGATAGATTTAAATCTAACCACCCCAGTAATCACATTAAATTAAGTGGTCTAAACACTAAAATTAAAAGGTAGACGTTGTCAGATTGGATGAAAAAGAAAAGACTACTGTCTTCCCTCAGTATCGATGAGAGATTGGTGTCAGAGTCTAACCCCCTCCCTAGGCACACCAAAATTCACAGATGCTCAAATCCCTTATATAAAATAACATGGTTTCAGGCCAGGAATATAGCTCAGTGGCATGAATGCCTGCCTGGCAAGCACGAAGGTCCTGAGTTCAATCTCTGGTACCCAAAAGAAAACACATGGTATTGTGTTTCACCTACACACATCTACCTGTGTACTTTAAGTCTTCTTTAGATGAATTATAATACCTGACACAGCGTAAGCACCATGTAAATACTCTTGTGCTATATTGTACAGTGAATGTTGACAAAAAATGTACATTTTAAGTATGGACAAAAATTTTTTTCAAATATTGTCAATCCACAATTCATTGAATCTACAGATGTGAAACCTGTGTAGTCAGAGCTCTATATGCTTACTATAAGAAACATTTTAAATATGAGACATGAATAGCCAGGCATGGTGGCCCTTGTAATACCAGCATTCTGGAAGACTGATGTAAGAGGCTCACAAATTTGAGCCCAACCTGGGCAATTTATTGACTTAGTGAGACCCTGTCTCAAAGTTTATTGACTCACTAAGTCAATAAAGGGCTGAGGATGTAGCTCAGTGATAGAGTACTCCTATATTCTATCTCAAATACCACCACACACCCAAGAAAAAAACTCGCACAAGTTAAAAGTAAAATGATGGGAAAAGATACATTTTTTAAAGGAAGTAGTAATCACAAGAATGATGTAGTGACTCTTCATATCAGAGAAAATGGATTTCAGAGCAAAGATTATCAGTATAAAGGAGATGAACCCTGAGCAACTACTTTAAAGATATTAACATGTAGTGGGGCGTGGTGGTACCCACCTATAATCCCAGCACTTGGGAGGCTGAGGCAGGAGGATCATTGCAAGTTCAAGACCAGTCTGGGCTACAAAGTGAGCTCAAGGCCAGCCTGAACTGCATAACAAGACCCTGTCTCAAAAAAAAAAAAAAGATATCAACATGTAATATGTTAACTATTGTTATTCTTCTATTATTTTGTTAGGAAATTTTATCTTTTTTCCATGAAATAAAAAATTTTAAAACAAAACAAAAAATAAAGGAGAAGATATCACAATAAAGAAGATAATTTTTGAAAAATAACTAACAATGATGGCCAATGTTGAATTTCAACATGATTGACCTGAGAGATACCTAGATTAGTGAATTTCAGTGGGGGGGACCATGGGGACTATATCTAGTCCCTAGTGCATTCCTCTTGGGCTCTTCCCTGCTCTTTGCTCATGCTGTGGGTCAAGCAGCTTCCCTTCACCACTGTGTCTTTCCATGAGGCTCCTGCCTTGGAACCAGCCAGACAGACTTAACCCTCTGAAGCCGGGAGCTGGGAGAGGCCCCGCCCTCGCACTCTCAGTGCCAGGTCTCTGTCCAGCACCAGGAGCCGACAAGCACAGTACAGCCTTAACTGCCCATGGACCTCAGAACAGCCCCAGAAACAGAAATCAGAGTTCAGAGATCTGGAAAATCCCCAAATACCTGGAGACCCAAAGCACACTCAGAAAAGATACTAAAGGTGAAATTAGGGAGAATTTTTACAGAAGGGAAATGAAAACACAGTTTATCAAACTTTGTGAGATGCTGTCAAACAAAGCATTCCTTAGAACTTGTAGTACAACCACCTAGCTTTACAGATGATAAAAACCTCAAGTCAGGGTGTCAGCACCCACCTTGAAAATGAAAAAATAAGAACAAGTGGAACTCAAATTGAGTAAAGAAAAGAGAGTAATAAACATTGGAGAGGAAATCAATACAATAGAGAATAGGAAAAAGTAGAGAAATCAAGTTTAAATCCTGGTCCTTTCAGAAGATAATAAAATTGCTGGACCTCAAGCCAAACCACTGAGAGCAAAAAGAGCAAAAACACACATTATGAGTGCCAGGATCAAGATATGTGACATTACTAGAGTGTGTGGTGCTATCTATAGGATAAGGAAATAGTCTTATAATAATTAATGTTCTACATTGGCCAAGAGGTGCTCAGATTCTTGGTGAGATTTTATTCGAGCTTTTGGATGACATGAACATTTAAATTGGTAAATCAGTAAAGCAGATTGTCCTCCATAATATGGGTAGGGGTGAGGACTGAATAGGACAAATAGACTGACTTTCCTCACCGCTAGAGGAAGCTTTTCCTGCCTTTGGACCTGAACTGGAGCATGGCTCTTTTTGGGTTTTTTTGTTTTATTTTGTTTTTTGTCTTTTTTGAGCCAGGGTCTCACTGTGCAGTTCAGGCTGGCCTTGAGCACACTTTGTAGCCCCGACTAGTCTTGAATTCACAACGATGCTCCTCCCTCAGCCTCTCGAGTGCTGGATTACAGGTGTGCACCGCCACGCCCAGCCACACGGCTCTTTTTGGATCTTGAGGCTGTGGGCCTTTTTAGGAGCTCCTGGTCCTTAGGCCTTAAGAATCAGACAGAACCATACACCATCAGCCCTCCTGCATTTCCAGCCTGCTGGCTATGGATGTTGAGCTTTCTCAACCCTTGTAGCTGCCCCTGCTCTGTGCTTTTGCCTTGTGTGACTTCAGTCATGTGCAGTCAGCTTCTTATTGGTGGGGCAGGAACCCCAGTGTTTACAACTTTAAGGAGCAAGGGTTCATGTTGGCTCACAGTTCAGAGGCGCCAGACCGTGCCCCCAACGGCTGCAGGGCAGGTCCCTCACGGCAGAGGGGCCTGGCGGACAGCTGCTCCCTCTACAGAGCCAGAAGCAGAGCAAGAGGGTCGGAGAACAAGATGCAGTTGTCTAGGTCGTGCCCTCCATTTGCGCATGTGCTCCAGTAGGGGCCACTGCTAAAGCATATCCATGTGAACTTGCCGATGGACTCGTCTGCTGGTGAGGTTGTTGCTCATGATCCAGTCACCTCCCTAGGCCTTACTTGTGAACATTGCTGAGTGGGGTCAAGCCCCTGAGACAGGAGCTTTTGGAGATCACTTCACATTTAAACTCTTGACAACCACTAGGGCATGGTGGTGCACGCCTGTAGGCCAGCACTCAGGAGAAGGCAGGAAGACTGCCATGAATTCAAGGCCAGCCTGAACTACAGAATGAGATCCTGTCTCAAATAAACAAATAATAACAACCATGGTCCAAAAATGTTAAATGGAAAATTCCAAAATCAGTCTGTAAATTTTAAGCTGTGTACTATTCCATGGTGAACTCTCACATTGTACTTCTCACCGAGAACATAAATCACCTCATTTTCTGACACACTGATGTTGCCGTTGCTGCTCGTTAGTCACTTAAGTAGCCGTTTCGGTTATCAGATCCACCATGGCATCATCACAGAGCTTGTGTACAAGAGTAGTAATGCTGACAGTTTGGATATCCCAAACAGTGAACATGTCAAAACTGTCAGAAAAAATCATGCTGAAGTTGCCAAGATCTATGGTAAGAACAAATCTGTCCATGAGACTAATGATGAGGAAAAAGAAATTTGTGCTACTGCTGCACCTCAGACTACAAAAGTTACAGTGATAGTGTGTAAGAAGTGCTTAGTGAAGTTGGAAAAGGCATTAGATTTATATATGTATATGTAAGATAAAACAGCATATATAAGGTTTGACGCTATCCATGGTTTCAGGGACCACTTGGGGGTCTTAGAACATACCTTATACAGGTTAGGGGGCCATAATATGTTCCCCACCTCTAGGTACACACATGCATATATACCCCTGTTGGTTCTGTTTTCTGGAGAATACTGACTTAAAATTGTGAACTTTGTATTAATAAATTCAGCAGCCTATCTAAATGGACATATTTGTTCAAAGACAAATTATCAAAGCTATTCAGCAAGAAATGCAAAATTGAGTACACCTAGATCTATTTAAGAAATTGAAACTATAGTTAGAGACATTCTCCACCTTTCTTCCACAAAAACTCTGCACCTGGTATCTTTGCTGATGAATTTTGTCAGACATTTCAGGAAGCAATAACATTTATGCACAGACTTTGCAATTTGAGGAAAGTTCATGCTAGTTATTTTATGAAGCCATTGTTACACTGATACCAAAACAATATTATAAACCTAGAACAATGGCCAGGCATGGTGACACATGCCTGTAATCTCAGCACTCAGGAGGCTGAGGCAGGAGGATCATGCAAGTTCAAGGCTAGCCTGGGCTATATCGTGAGTTCAAGGCTGGCCTGCACAGCATAGCAAGACCGTGTCTCAAAAAAAAATTTTTTTTAAAGTAGAACAAAAAAACTGCATAGCACTGTCATCCATGAGCATAGATGCAAAAATCCTGAAACAAAAATTTAGTAATTGAATATAGTTGAGACCAAGAAAGGTTCATCCTAGGAATGTAGTCTACACCCCAAAAACCAATCAGTGTGGCATATCGACAAACTATGGCATACTGACAAACTAAAAAGGAAAAGCCATGTAATCATCTCAGTAGCTACAGAAATGACACCTGACATAAACATCTGTTCCTGATCAGAACTGTCCACACACTCAAAATAGAAGAGAATGCCCTTCCTCTAGGAGAAATGTAGCTAGTGATGAGTGCTCTTTACTTACAAAGTCAGGGTCAAGGCAAGTTCAGAGTGAGCAAGAGGCAAGAAAAAGTCACCTAACTCCCATAGGAAATCTGATAGAGTACAGTGAAGCTCCTGGAACTAAGTGATTTTTGCAAGATAACAGATACAAAATCAACATATAAAAACAAACAGTATGCAGTAATAAACACTGATTTTTAAAACCATTTTAGTGGAGGGTGGAGACAGGGTCCTGTGTAGTTCAGGCTGGCCTCAAACTCATGGCAAACTGAACTGCCTCAGCCTCCTCTAAGTGCTGGGATTACGGGCATGCACTATCCAGTTGGCTAAAAATACCTTTTAAATAGCACCTAGGCAATACAGTGGCACACGCCTATAATGCTACCACTACATACCTATTGGAATGCCCAAAATTTAATAGTCTACCCATGCCAGGGTTAGGTGAGTACTTGAAGCAACTGAAACTCATACCCTGCTGAAGGGAGTGGACAGTGGCATGATCAATGCAGGAAAACAGGTTCCTAAAAAACCAAACATGCTCCTAGCATATGGTCCAGTCATTTGTCACTTAAGTGTGTCCCCTGGAGAAATGAGGACATAGCCATACAGAGTCATAGTAGTGTTCAGAGCAGCTGTGTCAGTAACTCCCTGAACCTGGAGATGGTGCGGTGCCCATTGTGGGTCAGTAAGCACATTGTAGTGTGTTCTTAGAGTACCAACAAGGGCAAGTACTGACAGCAACACAGAGGGATCTCAGAACAGCGCATGTGAACAAAGTTAGACCAAAAGAGAGTAAGAGTGAATACCCTATGACATTGTTTGTATAACATGTAGGATAGGGCCTGGGATATAGCTCAGCTGCATGAGCGCTTACCTGGCAAGCCTGAGGTCATGAGTTTGATTCCCAGTACCAACAACAAAAAGATTAAAATTTAAAAAAAATTAAAGCATGTAGGATATGTAGCAACAAGCCATGTGCCAAACCTGTAACAGCAGAATGAAGCCCACCCAAGGCCTGAGGAAGCTTGGAGAGATGATCTGCTTACCACCTTGAGTAGGCTGATGGGTTCACATGTAAAAGCTTGTCAAATTTACATACGTGTGTCATATTGCATGTCAGCTATACTCTTAATACCCAGAAGGACAGCAGGGAGGCTATATTGGTGTAACTGCCTGGACTAAAATTCAGCAACACGTAAAAAATTGTTAACGGGGAAACTTTTTTGGCAGGGAGTTGTTTTTGTTGTTGTTATTTGAAACAGAGTCTCACTATGTACTGCAGGCTGGCCTTGAACTTGCTTAGGCTGACTGTGAACTCATGGCAATCCTGCCTCAGCTTCCTGAGTGCTGGGATTACAGGCATGTGCCACCGTACCTGGCACAACTTTTTTTTGAGACAGGGTCTTACTGTGTAGAAACTCATGATCCTTCTGCTTCAGCCTCCCACTGAGATTACAGGTATATGCCATCATGCACAACTTTCAAGGGGAAGCTTTTGGGGTAACAGTTTCACAGATTATAGAATTTATGCCTTGAAAATCAAGTGATTGCACAAAGATATGTGTATAAAGCTGCAGGTTATAAATCGTCTGTAGCAGAGAAAAGTGAAAAACAGCTCCATTGGTCCAGGCCAAGTTTCATCTGTAAATGCATGAATAAAACCAGCTTTTTTTTTTTTTTTGTAAGACAGGGTCTCACTGTAATTCAGGTTGGCCTTGAACTCTCTATATAGCCCAGGATGGCCTTGAACTCACAGTGGTCCTCCTACCTCAGCCTCCCAAGTGCCAGGATTATAGGTGTGCACCATCATGCCTGGCAAAACCAACTCTTATGTGAGACCTCAAATACAGCTGGGAGAGTGAGAGAGGCAGTGCTGGCTATTAGCACCTTCCAGAAAGTACACAAGATGCTGCCCAACAGAGTTCACTTCACCCACTCAGGAGACGCCTCCCAAGGCCATCCAGGAGCATCAGCCTACCTTAACAGGCCATCCTTTGAAGAGGAATGATGGATTTAGTTATAACCTAATTCTTTGTTTTGGTTTCTTCAACACATAATTTGTTTGTAAAGTGGTCTCACAGTTCAAACATGAAGCTTGAACTTTTTGGCAGCTTTTTACCAGATGTCTTGTGTTTTTATTATGCTTCAGGGATATGTCCTGACGCCCACCCAAAGAGCTGCTAAATATTGGTAGATAGCTATAGCAGAATATTAGTAGATGTTTATGTTTGCTCTTCAAACTAAACTAATATACACAAAGCTGTTTTTTGAAAACCATGTTCTGTATGATCTGTTTTAGCACATTAAAACCACAAAGAACCAAAGTAGACATTCAACAAAGGAGAAGAGTGTTGGTGCCAAGGATCTGCCAGGGACGGCAACCTCTACTGCAGAGATGAGTGATCTGGGTAGGTGGGGGTGGCCAGAGAAGAGCAGCTGAGAGAACTCATGCCTGGAAACAGGCCCCTGAGAGCCATGCTGTGGCTGGGGACTGTCTCTGACACATGCTCAGAGAGGGCAAGAGGGCCTTTGCTTTCTCCTGACTACTCAAGAAGAGACTTAATGCATTAGGTGAGTCAGAAAAACTCATATTTTGGTTGGTTTTGGGCATGGAGCTTTTAAGGTGCTGTAGATATGTCTGTGTCTGGTTGGTTCCCTGGCTTTTGTGAGACAAGGTGTCACTATGTTGCCAAGATTAGTCTCAAACTCTTGGGCTCAAATGATTCTTCTCTTGCTTAGTCCCAAGTAGCTGGAGCTACCAGCATGTACCACTGCACCTGGCTTATAGACATCTTTTAAATCCTGCGTCATATTTTAGGTGATATTGCATCTAAAAAATAATAAGCCAAATGGCCTTTTCTTCCCTTTTAGAAGGCTGTTGGGTTTTCTGACTCACCCGGCATGGACACATCATGACAGGAACATACATGCCATGCTTATGTCTGCACAGTGGTCTCACTGTAGCACTGCAGCCTCTCTGACTGGTTGTCTTTCAGCCTTCTGGGGATTGGTGTCTCAAGCCTGACCAAGCAAGGGTGTGTCCTACAGCTGTGCAAGGCTGTCCAGCCTCTAACTAAACTTTCTCCACATTGGATGCAGTAGATGAAACACATACTCCTAAAGGAAGCGATACAGAGTTTTTCAATGTTCTGCTGAATGAAAATCAGAAGCTCGCAGTGAAAAGAATCCTGAGTGGTGACTGCCGCCCACTGCCATATATTCTTTTTGGACCTCCTGGAACGGGAAAGACCATGACCATAATTGAGGCTGTGCTGCAGGTGAGGCAGCAGTGGTGCTGGCTGCAGTGCTCTGTGCTGGCTCTGTGCTGTGTTCATTTACTGAGCCTTCAGGGAGCCTCAGCCTCAGCTGTTGTCAGAGTGTCCAAGCGCTTGAGAAATCTGTTTTCCTTGAAATTTGGGATGTTTATGTAAATGTTAGGATCTTAAAAACTTGTTTCCTAGCTGTAGAAGGGAACTCTTCATTTTTATAACAGTAAACCATTTGCATAGTGCAAGTTTGCTGCAGAAGTTACCTGGACAGTGGTTAAAATCACCAGCCTACACAAGCTGCTGGTATCTCCTTTGATATATCAAGTTAAATTTACAGAATTTATGTGTTGTATACTTCTGTATCATTCAGGATTCTAACTAGAAATCACCTTCAAGTGCCTGCGCTAGTACTATACTGTGAGCTGAACACCTGAGAATTAGTGTGACTGGGTTCTGCCTCGGAAGATGGTTTATCATCTTAGAGAGCACAGACAGCCCTACCCTCTGCTCTTTTAGAATCATCACTTTGATTTCTCAGGGGCCTGTCTCAGAGGTATTCAGTGTTAACATCTGACCCTGGAGCCGTGAGCCCTGCGGATGAGCCTGTGCATGTTAGCAGAGTGGTAGTTACCCTTGGTCTCTTTTCTGTCTTGAATAAAGGTACATCATGCTCTGCAGGACAGCCGCATTTTGGTCTGTGCCCCCTCCAACAGTGCCGCTGACCTTGTGTGCTTACGGCTGCATGAGAGCAAGGTACTAAGGCCTGCCTCCATGGTCCGGGTGAACGCCACTTGCAGGTTTGAGGAGGTGAGCCCCAGACACGGCTGGGCACCATGGCTGTGTCCCCAGAGAGTGAGTGTGTGTGAGCGGGAGATGGAAGAGTAGTAGGCACCAGACCATCACTGGAAGCTCTGAGGGAGAAGAAAACTGCTCCACTTTGTGCCAGAGCCCAGTTACAAGGTGGGGTCTTGTTTCAGTTTCACCGTACTGTCACATTTGCTCTGTGAATATCGCTCCTATTGTAAATAAGCTTTGTTAAATTTTCATACTCCTTTTTATTTGATCCTTAAATGTATTATTTGGTTTTAGTTCTGTTTTATTGATTGTGAGAAATCCTTTAGGGAAATTACAGGTTCCTGGGTAGCAGTACTTTCCTGGAGGAAAGTATTGCTTAAAAAAGAGATAGAGACTAGAAAATGTATAGAAGCTGTTCCCTGGAAGGGTCTGCAGGATCAGATTACATTTATGGCTCTAGAGTCCACAAAACACAGACTTAGTAATGAAAATACAAACATTTTAATTTTAAAAAGCTATATTAAATCATTATTCCTGCCAGATGTGGTGGCACACACTATAATCCCAGGACTTGGGAGACAGAGGCAAGAGGATCTCCATGAGTTCAAGGCCAGCATGGGCTACATAGTGAGCCCTTGTCTCAAAAAAAAAATAAAAATAAAACAAAACAAAACAAAAATATTAGCCCTCACTAAGAAGTGGCAAAAGGGCAAGGAATTCCTTTCAGCTTTGTTATTCTAGCCAATTTAATGAAACACTTAATTTGAGAACCAGACTCATTCCACTCTCTTCGCCACAGACCATCACTGATGCCATCAAACCGTACTGCAGAGATGGGGAAGATATCTGGAGAGCCTCCCGCTTCCGGATAATAATCACAACATGTAGCAGTGCAGGGCTGTTTTACCAGATAGGAGTAAGGTAAGCACTGGCACCATGTTGGGGCCCTAGGACAGAGAGGTCTGTGTTCTCTTCATGCTCACATGTGAGGAGAGCCTGAAAGGGAGATGGGGAGGTGGCTATGGGTGAGAGAGGTGAGCAGGACAGGACTGGTATTTTTTCTGAGGTCACGGAGACTCAGGGTGCAGCAGCGGGACGGGCAAGGAAATGGGCTAACACGTGCAGAGGTGCTGTAGGCTCAGAGCCCGGCACCTACACCCAGAGGAGACTACAGAACCAGAGCCTCGGGAGCAAGAGGGCTAGTAGGGAGCAAGTGGAAAGAGGAGCTCTGGCCTTGCCTCCTGGTCTGGCTTGGTGGGAAACCTGTGTGAGGACTCCAATCAGGGATGAGCAGTGCACAGGATTGTGGAAGGCTGCAGTTTAGGAAACAGCTAGAACTGTGTGTGTCCACTGGTGTGGAGGCTCTGCAGGGCAGACAGGGCGGCATGTAGGGTGCCCCCAGGAGGCCCCAGAGCCAGGCGGAAGGGCTGGGTTTGAGGGTTTGCTAAGCAAGTGCATTCACACTAGTGTGCAGGAGGTGGAGGAAGGCAGCAGGCAGTGACAAGAGCCAGGGTGAAGGACCTGCCAAGTGTGAGCCTCACCCAAGGTGGCAGGGCCACCTTGGCAGTGATTATGTGGGTAACTGCCCATGTATACCTCACCTGCCTCACTGTAGGCTCCACACATGACATGCAATTAGCCACACCCACCTGTCATTTCACAGGTTATAAATCATTTCATGTCTTTGTTTAGCTCCCTTTCTGTTTGCAAAACACCATTTCATTGTGTGACCAGTATAAAAATGAGTGATAAGACAGTTTATGTTTTTTGATCCAAGTCTTGAAAATTTGTATATCTTGCACTTAGAGCATATCATGTTTCAGACTAGCCACCACAAAGTGCCCCAAAGCCAACACATGGCTGGTCACAACTGTGTTGGACAGCGAAAGTCTAAACAAGGGTGAAAGACTTTAGGTTTACTGCAGCAAAGGCCTCAAGGTGGAGAAGCTTCCAGCAAGAGCAGCCCAAATTCAGTCTTTGGGGTTTAGCTGGGGCAGCTTGTGGGCAGGCCGACATGCAGGTGGTTGGAGGAACCGGTTGGCCATGACGGGCTATTGCCCTACAGAAGCTTTTCAGGGGTGAACCGAGGCTGAGAGAGCCTGGTGGGCCACGAGGGACTGGAGCTGTGCAAGCTTACGAGATACAAATACCATCTGGGAGAAGTGACTTCAAGAGACTGCAGCTTTTACAGGGTTAAAAGTAGGGTGCTTATTTTCTGGGAAGATGTATCATATTAATTGTTTTCAACAGAAATTGAGACTATTGGGAAACTAGTGGGAAAAAGGAATTGTGATTATTGTATCATTTTGCATAGGGAAGAGTATCATCTGTGGGGTCCTTAGCTTGGGATTCACAGGGTCAGGCAAACAAGGAGTAGGGGGAGCCCAGCACTGCCCTAAGCGGTGAGTCTTCTCTGGTACTTGTCTGACCATGGGGCTTCATCTCAGCAGGACACTAAGGCTCAGAAGTGAGAAAACATACCTAGCATCTGGGCGGGGGGCAGGAGCAGACAGCAAGCTCAGGCGGGCACAGGCCAAAGGTTTGTCCTGTTGCTAGAAGCATCTGGCTCAGATACCTTCCCTGTCCCCAGCTCTGACTTCTCACCATGCTGCTGCTGCCTAGAGGCCCACTATGAAGCAGGATGGTGAGGGCTGGCCCTGTACTACCTGACTCCTGCAGCCTGTCATCCTGAGAGTTTAGGCCATGCCCAGGCTGACACCTACTGCAGTGTGAGTTAAAAGGTGAACTGAAGGAGTAGCCACACTGTCACAGCCACCTGCCCAGTCACCTGGGCCTACTGCTGCTGCTTGACCAACCCTTGTGAGTTGTCACTGGCCACATTCCACCATCCTGTGGGAAAACGAAGCGCAGAAAAGTGACACAGCCTGCAAAGCTCACAGGGCTTAGCAGTGGGTGAAGCTGGTCCTGAAAGCTGGGGGGCTTGGTGAGTGGGGGAGACCATCACATGGGCCAGATGTACTATGAAGGCCTCCAGCCTGCTGAGGCTATCAGTAGGCTCTCAGGCTTTGCTCACACCCACTCACGCTGCTTCCTCCACATAAACTGTGTGCTGAGCATGGAGTGTCTCCAATAGCTCTCCACCATCCTCAGCCCTAGGCAGGTGACTCCATGCCCCAGTGCTTGACCTCCCTGGTGGCCCTGCTGAGACCCCATAGCACAGAGCAAGGCCTTGCCAGTGTGTCAGCCATTGATTGCCAAATAGTGTGGTAAGAATTACCGTGTAGAACATCTCTATCTCCAGAGTTGGACACTTCACACATGTGTTTATCGATGAGGCTGGGCAGGCGAGTGAACCAGAATGCCTTATTCCTCTGGGGCTGATTTCAGATGTCAGTGGCCAGGTAAGGCCAGTGCTGTGTGTTGTGTGTGCCATTTCTGTCTTGATGCTGTTTTTCCGTGGCAGTAGACAGTCTGTGCCTCATAAGGGTCAGGTGAAGTACCAGAGCCCCAAAGAACCCATGCCATGCCACTGCCACTCAGCACAGCCTCAGTCCTTGAGGTAAGCAGGGAAAGGATGCCTTTCTGTGATTTAATCACTTGCAGAGAGAAACAGTGAGCTATTCTTAGGTATTAGGGATGTCGCAGCAAGATCAGCAACAGTGGTCCATCCTTTCTAAGAGCCCCATATGCTAGGGGAAAGGACCAGGCTCCATGCTCTACCAGGATCTAACCTGACCCTCCCCGGGCTGCTCTAGGCTCTGCACTTAGACTCTGGCTCCTCCAGCTATGTATCACCCTGGTAGGACCCCTGCTCTCCTCTGGTACCCCTGGAGTGATGTGGATTTTACCTGAAACTCCCAGCCCTAACCCTATCCCCTGATCAAGCAGGGGTCATCTGGCATATGCCAGGGGTACTTGTCAGGCTGTTCTTACAGGCATCTCCCGCCCTTCCTGCCAGGTCACCAGGCCTTGTGAGGCAGAGCATGAGGAGGGGCAGGAGAGATGAGCTGGTGTAGGTGGAGCATGTGGCCTTGGGGTGAGAGTGACAAGGGACAGTCAACTTGACGTGGTTATGTGTGGGGCTTCTACCAGGACAGAGCCTCAGAGACGAGGCTGGGAGTGGTTTC
Organism: Dinomys branickii; assembly: GCA_004027595.1. Classification (NCBI taxonomy): domain Eukaryota; kingdom Metazoa; phylum Chordata; class Mammalia; order Rodentia; family Dinomyidae; genus Dinomys; species Dinomys branickii. The sequence goes on along the minus strand of PVLD010006892.1, from coordinate 54,052 downwards.
CTAGCACCAGGCACAAATGAAGCTTCCAGAACATAGCGCCCCCACTTTGGCAGGTTAGTAGGAGAGAAAGCTGGGTATAGGGTGTGGGAAGAGGAAAGGACTGCAGGGAGAGGCAGATGGAGCTACTGTGTGAGGGCTCAGGCCCTTTTAGTCTCCTTTATCCCAAGCCATTGCCATTGCTTTCTTGCTGGCCTCTTGGCCTTTTCACTTCTCCCCATGGGGCCCCTGACTGCATAACACCCCTAGCTTGTGGGGAGATGCCAGCTGTCAGCCCTGACTTTTTCCTTCTGTGGTGGGGCTGTGTGCCCTATGACCGCCCTGTGTTGCAGATTGTTCTTGCTGGAGACCCAATGCAACTTGGCCCAGTCATCAAGTCCAGGCTGGCCATGGCCTATGGGCTGAACGTGTCCATGCTGGAGAGGCTGATGTTGCGGCACATGTACCTGAGAGACGAGCATGCATTCGGTGCTTGTGGTGCATACAACCCCCTGTTGGTGAGTCTAAGCCTCAGCTGCACTCAGCTCCACTAGAATGGGGCCACCCAGGGTAGAGCCCCTGAGGACAGACCTGTGGGGCACAGCCACGCGGCAGATCAGCCCCTCCTGTCCACAAGTCACATCCCGGGCAGAGGCTCCTGTCTGCCCAGGAGAGGGAGGAGTTTATACCTCCACAGGAGCCCTCCGGCCCCTCATTTTTCCCGCTGTGAAGGTGCAGAATCCTGTGTAGGAGAGCCAGGTGCAGACACCTCCAGGGCTATGCAGGGAGCTTGGCTCACTTCCCCACCTCCCAGATGGGGTTTAAAGTATTTCTGCCCTGCTTTTCTGTCCCAGCACCCAAGAGGTGTGCTACATGAGGATTCCTTTCGGGTTGGGGGCTCCAAGCAGTGTGATGGCACAGAGTTATTGGGGTCCAGAACAATAGAAAATTAAATCCATGTGACAGCCGGGCATGGTGGCACATGCTTGTAGTCCCAGCACTCAGGAGGCTGAGGCAGAAGGATTGCTGTGAGTTTGAGGCCAACCTGGGCTACAAAGTGAGTTCAAGGCCAGCCTGAACTGCATAATGAAACTGTGTCTCAAAATCTATCAGTCAATCCATGTGACTTCATTAGTGTAGTAAAAGTAGAAGTGGTCTTTGTAGCTACCCAAAAAAAGAGGAAGCCTTCCACCCTGAGGCTGCAGGGAGCATTTCCTGTGGGTTCTCCTGACACAGGTACTCCTCAAAGCACAGGTTCCTTGCTCTCTTTCACCTCAGTCAGATTCTACAGCTGGAGGTAGGGCTGTGGTATCTGCATCTTTCAGCCCCCGCCCAGGACACTGACCTCAGGAATCTTGGATCTCAAGGCCCATCATTAAACAGGAACTACTATAATATAAAAACTGCATTATTCCCTAAACTGCTATGTTACATTAAACTGCTGAACTACGGTACAAAAAAGAAAAGAGATTTGTGTTCCAAGTGTTGATGAGGTATAATAGTGGAAAGTTTTCAGGGAAATGCCCTGAGGCTGCCCCTAGCCATCAACCCTGCTGGAAATGTGAAGGGCAGCAGTGGAATAGACAGACGTGGATGGTGTCCAGGGGACCTCCAAAAGAGGGACCACCAGGCAGAAAGGTGCATTCTGTCCATGCAGCTTCCCGGGGCAAGACTGTGGCTATGATATCTGTGACCTTGGCCCAAAAAGGCATCCGAGAGCTCTGCTGCGGTGAGAGATGACATTCATGCACCAGTGTGCCTATGCCCTGGGGACTTGCCTGTGGGTTTTTGTTGGGGAGGAGTGATGCTATATCCAGGCCACTGCATTACAGGACTAGTGTGCTCTGCCCAACTGACTGTACCCTGTCCGGGATCCAGAGAACTTCCTGCCCCAACCGCAGGACAGAAAAGCTTTGTCCCATGGTTGTGCCTTTCTCCCTGCAATGACTAGAGCCAGGGAGCCACATGTCCTTCCTCCACCCCATTACCCTGTGCCTGTCTGGGCTGGTGTTATCATTGGTACTAGGTCAGGCTTAGAGTTATTGCCCTGAGTTGAAGTCCTGGGGCTGATGGATGCCAAGACCAAAGGCAGATGCCTACACCATGTGAATTTCCCAGGCCAGCTGGAGACAAAAGCAAAGTGTTCCTTACGCTGGTGCTGTCCTCATGACCAGCAGCGCTGCCAGGGAGGCTCTGACTTCTTGCCATCCAGCTGAGACATGGCTGCCCAGGCTTCATGAGGTCACGAGATAATGGGTCAACATGAAGCTTGAGCACACAAGGGAGTGTCCAGAGCTATCTGTGCCCCCTAAGAGATGCTCAGCTGGTCAAGACCCAGGAGAGGCACAGAAAGCGTGCTGTCCCTCACCTTTCCTCAGTGTCCACCTTCTCACATGCACTGCTGGGCGGACCGTCATCGGAAGGGCTGACCTGGCAGCAGGCCTCAGGCTGGAGGAGGGGCAGGCAGGAGCAGCAGTAGACATTGGGGGCTCTCAGGTTGGCTGTGTGGGACCTCCTTCCCTTGACAGGAAGTGTGCAGAGCTGACTCCTTGTGTCCTGCGCCTGTCCTTTCCCTTCAGGTCACAAAGCTGGTGAAGAACTATAGGTCCCACTCTGCCCTGCTGGCACTGCCCTCTCGCCTGTTCTACCACAAGGAGCTCGAAGTCTGTGCAGACCCCAAAGTGGTGACTTTACTGCTAGGCTGGGAGAAGCTTCCCAAGAAAGGCTTCCCTCTCATCTTCCATGGGGTGAGGGTAAGTCATGCCTTGAACAACCAGATGCTTACTGTGTCAGGTGACAACAGGAAGGAGCAGGCCACTCATTTCTGGTGAATAATGTCTGTCACTGCACCCACCTTGCTCTTCCTTGGTATTGGTCTGTGTCCATGGTGTGTCTGACCATCCCTCAGGACTGGAGTGGGGAAGACACATGCTAGTGTCTTCAAGATGGGAGTTCTTCCCAAGTTAACCTGGATATTTAATGCAATTTAAAGAAAGATTTCTACTGAAAGATTTTTCATGAGAAACTGATAATGGCATTGTGAATGTTTTGTTAAGAAATGAGTTAATATGTTAGAAAACATACTACAAAATTAGAGCAAATAAAGCATAGCATATAAAAATATATGTGGCTGATAAAAACCAATACAGCTTGGTAGAACAGAACCCTAACAGTCTCCTGTGTGCCTCGGCTCCTGGAGTACTAGGTTACAGATGTGCCCTGCATACCCACCTTCCCCTTATCCTTTAGGAAAATAGTCTCAAAATGAGGATAATCCTCCATTTTCTAATAGGAACAATCCAGGAGAGGATTTTGTTAGACATGACCAAGGGGTTGGCTGTGGCTGGCCTGGGTTGGGCACCTTGCTGTAGCCTCCAGAACTGACTACTCCTTCCTTGTTAGGCCATGCTGTAGGCTCTCACGGGCTCCCTGGGCTTTGGCCCTATTGCCCTTTCCCTCTGCCTACAGAGCTATGAGCCCTTCCATGTTGAAGTCCTGCATGCCTTCCCTCCCACACAGCCTGCTCCTTGCCAAGTAATTCCTGTTCATCCTCAGTCCTGTTACATAAAGGAAGTCCTATCATATAGGCAAAGTGGTGCACACTTGTAATCTAGCTACTCAGGAGGCTGAGGCAGGAGGATTGAAAGTTTGAGGTCAGTCTGGGCAGACCCTAAAGGAAAAAAAAAAAGAATGCTTCCCCTGCCTTCTACTTCATCAGCAGTCCCCAAACGATAGATTTGTGCAGCCAGTCCTCTTTTATAGCATTGATACAGAAGGAATTCATGTTTATTTAATGATTACTACCCTGCTAGATTTTAAGTTCTTCCTGAGAGTAGGGATTTTTCTGTCATACTCATCATTTATTCCCAAGTCCTGTTTCAGCTCCTGATCAGGGCTCTTGGTAAACATCACTAAGTAAAGTTCTCTCCTCATTAACTCAGGGCAGTGAGGCTCGTGAAGGACGCAGCCCATCGTGGTTCAACCCTGCTGAGGCTGTCCAAGTGATGCGCTACTGCTGCCTCCTGGCCCACAGCATGTCCAGCCAGGTGTCTTCCAGGGACATAGGTGTCATCACGCCCTATCGGAAGCAGGTAGGCCCCCTAGGATAGCTCCTCGTTCTGCACTACTGCTGCAGCTTTGCTTTCTTGGTCTGTGGCATCTGTGGAAGGCAGCAACCAGCACATTTTGAAGAGGCAGGATCACATTTGAGGGATGCCCTGTTGGAGCCAGCCGCCTGCCTTCCAAAGCCAGAGCCCAGCATGCCATGCACATTTCTAAGTGGTTACCTTGAGTCTGTTTCTGTAAGGACTTACAGGGTAGCCTTGATGTTCAGCTTCTTAGGAAGAAGTTGCCAATCTCAGCTTTCAATGAGTTTTCAAAGGGGCACTTTTGGCATTCTTGGACAGGGAGGCTTTCTTTCTTTCTTCTTTTTTTTTTATGGTACTCAGGATTGAGCCCAGTTCTTCAGCCTGAGGTACATCCCCGGCCCTTTTTTAAAAAACTCTTTGAGACAGGGTCTCACTAACATGCCAGATTGCCCCGACTCGGCTCAAACTTGCAATTTTCCAGCCTCAGCTTCCCAGAGTGTTGGGATTACAGGTGTGCCCCACCATGCCCAACTACTGTTGGCGTCCTTGAAGAGGATAGCTCTTGTTCTGTGTGCCTCTTCCTTGTCCAGGAAAGGTCCCTATATTGTGACCACCAGATACTTGCCCCGTACACTCACTGCCCTGAGAGCACATTGTTGAGACGCACACGTGCACGCATGCACGCTACTCGTGGGGCCCTTGCCTCTGAGTGCAGACACCAGAGCATGGGGAGGGATCTTGGGAAGCAGGACTCTGTCTTCATTTCCCCTGAGGCTGGGCCTGTGTAGGTGACACTTCGCTCTGCCAGGGCTTCAAGGTGAGTGACTTGTGGAGAGCCCGCAGCTTGTCTGTGATTGGGCGCCTTCTGCTGGTCAGGCTAGGCTGTGCGCCCTGTAGCACAGCTGCACAGCTGCCCTTGCTCCAGTCCTGTGCATCTGGCTGCACCATCTTCAAACACAGACATTTTCATGCCCCTAATAGCTATGGAATTTTTCATATTTTACTTTTCCCGACTAAGAGACCAACCTATCTTGTTACTATCCCCTTTTTTGACATTGTAAATATGAGAAGTCTTGTTAGCTGAAAATGGGTGATAACATTAGGCCTTGGCCCGTTGGTGTAAGAAAAGTTCCACGCATGTCCCCTCAAATAGAACAGAATGCTTCCTTCTGTCTGGAGGATGCCTTCCCCCTCCTGGAGAGCTGGGCCACCCTGGCTGCATGTTGGAAGTGAACTCGAGCAGGCTGTGCTCTGCAGAGGCGAGTCGTTGCCCTCTGGGGCCCACACCGCTCACCTGCAACTCTGGGGGTACTCTGAGGCCAGCTCAGGGTGTCTTGGCATTGTCTTACTTGAAGTATGTTGAGTGTCTTAGATCTGTAGATCACTGTTTTTCATCAGACTTAGGTAGTCTGGAAGCCAGTATTTTTTCTGCCCATGCTCTCCTTGCCTCTGAGGCCCTTCTCTCCAGGTTGGTGGTTTGATGTCACCCCACAGGCCTCTACATTGTCCGTCTCTATCACCTCTTTGCTTCAGCCTGAATAATTCCTATTGGTCTATTACAAGCTCACTCTTTTTTTCTTCCTTTACCCTTTGGGTCTCACCGTGTAGCTCAGGCTGGCCTTGAACTCACTATGTACTCCAGGTTAACCTTGTGGCAGTCTTGTGGCAATCCTCCTGTCTCAGCCTCCTGAGTGCTGATATCACAGGAGTGCACCACTGTGCCCAGCCAGCTCACTCTTTTTCTTCTGCCATCTGGAATCTGCTGTTGACCCCTTCCAGGAATCATCCCCTGTTATCAGACTTCAACAGAATTCCCATTGGTCCTTTGCATTACTCTCCAGCCTTAGCAGGAACCACTGTTCTGTTTATTCTTGCCTGAGTCTTTTCGTAGGCTTCCTTTAGTTCTGTGGACATACTTGTGATAGTAGCCTCAAAGTCTGCATGAAATTTAACACCTGGAAACACTCTTCAGTATGATGCCTTTCTCCTCCTCTTGCTCCTCCTCCTCACTCTTCTTCTCCCCCATATTGGGGGTTTACCCCATTAACCTGAACATGTCAGGCAAATGCTCTCCCACTGAGCTGTATCTCTGCCCTTTTGTATTTTTATTTTAAGAAGAGGTCTTAGAACTAAGTTGCCCAGACTGGGTTTAAACTGAATGCTCCTGCCTCCTGAATAGCTGGATTACAGGCATGCACTACTGTAGCCCGCTAATGTCTTTCTTCTTGAATGTGGGTCACACTTTTGATTTCTTTGCATATCTTATATATTTGTTGAAAACTAAGAACTTTAGAAATATAGTAACTAGCTGGGTGTGGTGACACACATGTGTAAACCCAGCACTTGGGAGGCTGAGGTAGGAAGATCTTTGCAAATGCCAGCCTGGGCTACAAAGTGAGCTCAAGGCCAGCCTGAACTGCATAGCAAGACCCTGTCTCAAAAAGACAAAAACAAAAAGTAATTTTTAAAAAATTTTTATTGGTATATGATTGTAATATGTAATATTTACATTTGCTTTGGGGAATTGGTACATAAATGTCATATTATGATCCTTTTTTATCGTTGCTCCCCTTCTACTCTTACCCTGATCCCCTTCTCCATCTCCAGAAAGCTACCTCCCTGTTCCTGCCATCTTGCCTTTATTTCACTCTTTACTTGTACTTTGGATTTCCCATATAAAAGAAACCATGCCATCTTTAACTTCCTGTGTCTGACTTACTTCCCACACAGCATCTTGGGATTCTGATTTCCCCCTGATGACGAGCACTGGGTTTATTCTTGGTTGCTCCTTTTTTTCATCACTGCCTGAGTCCAGGCCATAACATCCATCTCTCTCTGGTGCATGGCAGCTGTTGTCCCTGTCAAGTTTTCTTTTTAACTGGTTTTAAGCTTGGTTCATGGAGCATGTATCTGCCCATCGTCGTACTTGAAAAGCAGAGGGTAGTGTGTGCTCACTGCCTTGTCCAGTAAGGCTTCTGTCTGCTGGCTGGGGTGGGGGGAGCATCCCTGGTGCTGCCAGCCATAGAGCTCAGGCTCTTTTGAGTTTCCAGGTCACTGTTTCCCACCAGGCACCTCCACTCTTCCCAGGCACAGTGCAGCCTCAGCCAGAAACCTGCTGGTCACCAACCCCCACCTCGTGTCCAGAGTGCTACAAGGTCTTTGTCAGTTTTTCCAGGGATGTGATTGCTCTGGAGGCAGGAGTTTGCCTGTCTCTTTGCTTAGCTATTGCTGTTTTGCCTGTATTTTGTTTTGACCTGGAGCCCTTCAGGTGCACTAGCAGACTCCCAGAGGAAGCCAGCTCCTGTGACACAAGACTGACCCAGAAGCTTTGGGACTCAGCTGGTGTGTGTGTCAGTAACCACAGGCTGAGCTCAGGCCTCAGGGCCTGAGAGCCTCCTCCAGGCTCCCACACTGACCTTGGTCACTGCAGCCAAGGCATAGCTGCTTGTTTCAGTGTCCCTCCATGCAAGTGCGCTTTTTCTTGGGGATTGGCCAGGATGCTGTTGCACAGTCTATCCCCATACTCAACACAGAGTCCAGCACATACAGACCTCCAAGCTCCTGAAACAAGTGAGTAACTCATCTGGTGACACAGCCAAGAGCCAACAGTGGTGGTCGGTTCTGCTGCCAGCAGGCAGCCTGTTGGCTGCCACCTGCCTCAGGAGCAGCTTGTCCTGCCTGCCCCCTCCAGGATGGGCCCTCCCTCCTCAGTCTCCACTGCTCAGCACTGGCCCATCTCCAGACATGTGCACCTGGCCGCTTAGGAGGTGCCTTTTGGCTCTCTGGTGTGTGACACTCAGGAAAGCATGCAGGATACTGTGGCATATGCAGAGCTGGGACCCTGTTGGTCCCATGTCCCAAGGTCTGCTGTCATGCTGGGATCTGTTGCCTTTGCAGCCTAGGACACATAGGCAACTCCGCTCTGGTTTGCAGGACCATGCATGAGTGCAGGAATCACTACCACCTCACACCCACTGTAGGTGGCCTGGCTGCAGCAAGTGCAGGGCCACTTGTGCCCTCCAGCACCTCTGTGGTGACCCTCTTCACCTTGCATTTCTTATCACTCAAAACTCTTTCTCAGACCATGTGTGGATTATGCAGGGGATGCTGGAGGCAGTACTCAGAGTTAGAATTGCTGAGTGACATGGATATTCACAGGCTGAATCTCTACAGCTGGGAATTCTCACTGCCCAGCTGGGGTCCCACAGGGTGGATTTGAAACCCGCCTTGAGAACTCCTTGGCCTGCGCCTTTCACTGTCAATGACTGTTCTTTCCCTATTTCCTTAACATTGCTGGCTCAGACCCAGTGATCCTGCAGCTGCTCTCCAGTATTTTCCAGTTTGTGATCTTATAGTACCTGTTGTGGTTTTCAGGCCTGTAGTGGTTATTTAGGGTTATCATTTGTTACTAAGTTTTTAAATTTTAATGTAGCCAGAGGGACACAGAGGCTCTTTAGCTTTCCTGAGCTTATATCCTGAAAACCCACTGTAAACAAATAATGCATGCAGAGTACCCTTAACCTCCTGAAGGTCCTGGCTTAGCCACATGGTACAGCTGTCATCTGTATCCACTGGGGTTGGACTCCCATGAATACCAAAGTCTGCAGATGCTCAAGTCCCTTATCAATACAAGCTATGTGCATCCTCCCTGCACTGCATGTCATCTGCAGAGTACTTATACCTAACACAGTGCAGATGCAGTGTAGAAAGCTGTTACACATACTATTTAGGGGAGAAGATGAGAAAAATTTACATGTGCAGTACAGGGGCAGCAACCAGGGGCCTATGAACACTTTGGATACTTGGTTGGTTGAACTTGTGGATGTGGAGCTCATAGATGTGGAGGGCCATCTGTGGCTGACTGCGAGCAGAAGCTTGTTGCTGCCTAGAACTGCAAGAGTATTATGATGGCTCTCACCAGCCAAAAAAAGAACACAGTTGGAAGTGTAGTGACCAATGAATATGTATCACTTTCACACTGTTGTAAAGTCAGAAATTTCTAAGTTGACCCATCATAAGACAGGGACTACCTGTGAATAATTTCCATTATGGTTTGTGGTGTTTTTATTGAGAAGTCCTTTTCTAACTTAAGATCACCAAGCATTTTCCCAAATTTCTGAAAGTCTTAAATATACACTTATTTAGAGCATATGGCATTTACTTTTGAGTATGCATGGCCTTTTTGTTTGTTTGTTGCTTGAACCCAGAGCCTTTGCACTGAGCTACATCCCAGCCTTTTTTTTTTTTTTTTGTAAGACAGGGTCTTGCTAAATGGCTTAAGTAGAACTCAAAACCTGGAATCCTCCTGCCTCTGTCTCCCAAAGTGCTAGATTACAGCTTTGCACCACAGTACCCAGATTTTTCTTTTTTTTTTTTTTTTTTTTTTTTGAGACAAAGTTTGTTATGCTGCCCAAGCTAGCCTGAAACTCCTGGGCTCAAGCTACCCTCCTGTCTCACCCTTCCAAGTAGCTGGGACTACAAGAATGCCCACCATACCTTGCTTACACTTAGGATCCGAAATCCACTGGGTACTGGAGTATAAGATGAGGCGGGGTCAGTGACACTTCTCCCCTTGTGTTTCACCCGTGTGGGTGGGCAGCCTGTCTTGTCCTAAGTAACCACACTTCGAGCCCCTATGATACAGATTGAAGAGGAATCCTGCATGTTGGTTAGTATTTAATTTATGCTGTGATAAGTAAACAGATTAGGTTTATATGTTATTTTAAATGTTTTAACCTGTTTTAAAGGTCGAAAAAATTAAAATTCTTCTGCGAAATATCGATTTGGTGGACATAAAGGTTGGATCAGTCGAGGAGTTTCAAGGGCAAGAATATTTGGTGATCATCATTTCAACTGTAGGTACCCTGTTCAGGGTGGGCGACCTTGTGTCTGAAGTTGAGTAATACTCTGTGGTATTGGGTGTGCCCAGGAGTGAAGTGGCAGGGCCTGAGGCACAGCACAGATGATGTTGCAGGGTGGAGACGCCTACGCCCAGGTGCTACCACGAGTAGTGACCATGGGAAGCTCTTTCACACAGACCTCAAAGGTCAGGAGAAACAGGTGGGAAAAAGGATCCAGGAGGAGATGATGACTGTGTGGAAGAGGGCAGTGCTGACGAGGAGTGTGGCCGAGGAGCAGAGAACCACACGTGTCAGAAAGGAGTTGCCTGGCCTGCAGGTTTTACACCACTATCCAGTGACTGCAGACGCCATTCTTTAGTTTCAAATTCTCGAACAGTGCATGTTAATTGCAGATAAATTACAAAATTCAGATACAAAAAAAAAATTCAGATATGAAAAAGAAAATATCCTCCTGGACCCCCTACCTTGCAGTGAGAACCTGTTAGCATTTGGGGGTCTCCTTGTCCCTGGACAAGTAAGAAGATCTACCCTCCCCCTGTTTTTTAACGAGAAACGGGATCCAACTGTGATTTAATCTTTCTAAATGTTTTCAAGTATTAAGTTTTCTCGTGCCAAACCAAAAAACCTTAAGATACTATTTCTTTTTATCTTCGTGTTTTTCAGGTACGTTCAAGTGAAGATAGATTTGAAGACGACCGGTATTTTTTGGGTTTCTTATCCAACTCAAAGAGATTCAATGTGGCAATCACCAGACCCAAAGCCCTGTTGATTGTGCTGGGGAACCCTCACGTGCTTGTCAAGGTGTGTCTGCAGGATATGAGGTTGCTGCTTTTCTGGGGGAAATGGCCACTGAGCTGGGCAGTATGTGCATGGTACCAGGAAACATAGGGCTTCACACATTTGGTGCTAGACTCTCTTGTGTTTCCAACAGGACCCCTGCTTTGCTGCTCTGCTGGAATACAGTGTTACAAATGGTGTTTACACCGGGTGTGATCTGCCTCCTGAACTAGAGGCTCTGCAAAAGTGAGTGGCTGGCTGTGGGGGACCCCATGACCTAGAACCTGCACAACCATACATGTGTAGCCTCAGGGCCTGGCCACACTGCTGCCTTGGCTCTTATTGGCTCCTGGCTGCAGTGGTCACCCTCTCCTGGACATTTGGGGGTTGGTGTCACCTTCCCCAGTCCCCCTAAAGAAACACAGTGCACCTTTGAAACACCCCACAGGGAAGAGTGCAGCTTGTAGCCTGTTGTGAGAGCCACATGCTGCATGCCTCTTCTCTGCTATAGCTGTGAGTAGACCGTGCATCTGCCAGGATCCATGGGACAGAAGAGTTGGGCCCACCTAACACACAGCGGTTGACATGCAGGGCATCCCTGGGGCTGGCCTAGCTCTGTTCCTGTTTCTGTTCCATGGCCCCCACAGCCCCCTTGTCTCACGGCTGTGAGCACTGCTGTGGTCAGGGAACACCGAGCTAGCTGAGCTATTCCTGCCCCTGCCACTAACTTTGGTCCACACCAGTTTCTTCCTGCCACTGGGTACCTATTGCTGCTACCCACCCCTTAAATAAACAGTCAAGTGACTTCACTTGTTTTTCATCTAAGAGTGCATCCATGTCAGTGATCAGGGTCGCATGCGGCCTCCACACCACCATCCAGGGAGAGGACACTGCCTTCCATCTGCAGTCTGGACTGGCCCCACCGCCTTCTGCTCCATCCTGAGCCAGACTGTTGTGCAGCACGGCTGGCTGTACAAGAGGGGTAGGCCCACCCTGGCCCCAGTGCTTCTGGAAGGCTGTACCTAGGCAGGGCTTGTGCTGGAGTCCCGCCTTTCCCCTTTAGCCAAGAGCTGGCCTGTCTTTATGCACACAGACACCAAGTTCTAAGGCCTTAATGGGTTGCTAGGTTCATGGGGGCGCCATGCTGGGCTGCACAGTACAGAAGTGAAATGTTAACAAGCCCCCAGCTCTGCATCGTCACCTCCACCTCACTGTGGTGGGAGCTGGGCTAAAATTGCAGAGCCAGGTGCCTTGGCCTGTGGGAACAAATGGGGAGACGCTGCCTGATGACAGTCCTCTCCCACCCTGCCCATTGCCATAGTCCCTCACCCCCGAACCCAGGGCTGAGGGAGCCCCACACCCATGTCCCAGGTGCACAGACAGGTTCCTGCAGGTGCTGGTGCACTGGCACGGGAGGACTCTTGTCCTGCAAGCTTGCACCCCTCCCATTGTGTCCTCCCACAGGAACTAGCCTGACCAGGTGGAACACTTGGGCCAGGAGACCAGGACGAGCCTCACAGAGGAAATGGCTGGAACTTCCCATCTCCTAGAGACCAGAATAGGCAGAACAGAGAACCTTTCAGAAGTACCTCATCCAAATGAAATTGAGAGCAACTCAGCACCCTTCACACACTATTCTCCACAAGGCCACAGTGGTACTGTCAGCACAGGCAGGATTCATGGCCTCCACTGGTTCCTTCCGTCCCAGAGGCCACAGTTCTCACCTCAGCCCTTGCCTCCAAGACCCCAGCTCCTGTCTTGTCGCCATCTAGCCTTTGCTGTGCTCTGCTTTTGTGCCTCTCTCCTCTGCCCTGTCAACACTGAGCCGCCATCTACCTTAGCTCTGTGCGAGCAAGCAAGAGGAAGAGCAGGGGCTGGCCTGCCCTCAGGAGGTGGCCAGCAGGTTCCAGGAGGTCCTAGGAAGGGAGCCAGAAACAGGACATGCAAGGCTGGATCCTGGTTCTCTGTCACCGGGGATGGAACCTGCCCTCTGCCCTAAGTGGTCCTGTGCACCTCACACCTGCCTCACACACCCACCCCCTCCCACCACAGGAGCCACCCAGAAACGTCCAGACAGCCCAGCGCTTTTCTCCACAGCTGCTCTGACTGTGACCTGGGTACCCTAGGGAAAGAGGCAAGGCAGGGGTGACCCACACCATCGGGAGACGCGAGGGTAAAGCTGGCTGCCCCCTTGTCTAGCGTATGTAGACATGCCAGCCAGGTTCGCCCCGGGGCTGGTGAGGGACAGTGTGTGTCGCGAGCAGGTGAGAGCAGGCAGAGCCCCAGCCGACGGATGGGGAGGTGAGACCATGGGAAATACAAAAGTAGACCAGGGTGACCACCTGGGCAGCCTTCCCACAGGCAGGCATGGCCAGCACAGAAGCGCTGCATGTTTGTGTTTGGAGATCCCCTAGAGGAAGCTTGAAAACTCACTTGCCTTCAAGTTACCTAAATTTTTCATCATTTTAAGCAACTTGTGATGTCATTCCTAGGACATTGTTTTGCCATTTTAAGGAAAAAGTACACAGCAGCTTGTCAGTCTCCAGAGGAATGAAAATGCTGTAACATTGGATGCCACTGTCATCCACTGAAGGACACTGACAGTGCTGTCCACACCTAGGGACAACAACTCCTCCACCTCCTCGAGCTCATGTTTCTGTTTCATTCTGCCATGGGCTCGTAGCTTAGTGCAGAACATGGTGGAAGTTGTAGGCACTGCACTTCCCATACCCTGTAGCCACAGGTGTGTAAAGATGGGTGACAAGGTCTGGCCAAGAGAAGTGCACGATAGAGGACAGGCCTGATGCAGAGACCTTAAGGGTGGACGGCTGCTCTTCACTCAGGCCCTGCTCTGTGGTGGTGGTGGTTCCAGAGTCCCCAGGGGGCCCAGCGCCAAATAGAGAGTAGAACAGCCCCATGCTATTTAGGCCATTATAAAGTGGGGTGTGCATTGTGTGGCATGACCCAGCCTATCCTGACCAACACAGCTCATCTCTTCTAAGACAGAAGATGCCCATGAGCTGAGAACACAGTCTGTTTTAATTTGTGAAACCATGGGGCTGAACCTGGTAACAAGAATTTTGTCTGTATTGGTATTCTTAGTTTCTGTAAGGGCCCTTTCAAATTTCAGTGCTCTGTCAGATTGAGGGAGGATCACAAGTGCAGGGAGTGTAGCTCAGGGCAGCAGCCCTGTGTTCAGTCCTCGGTACTGGGTGGGGGCAGTCAAAATGACTCCCGTCTATTGCCAACTTTCATCAGTGGTGAAAGTGAATTAGAAATGCATCACTGATCTGTGTGGGGCTTCTTGGCAAACAGTACATGTCTCTGCGGGAGCATATTCCTTAGGGCTGGAGTGACGCAGGCTTGTCATTAGTTTTTCTGGGTTCCTGCCTTCATGGATGTGGAAGCTGAGAAGAGCTGTCCACCTGTGTGAGAGCGGGGGTAGGAGTTCTGCTGTAGTGTTATTCTCTGACCAGTCAGGGTCCTTCTGGTCAAAACCACGTCAGTGCACAGGAGAAAGGATATGCTGCTCCCCTACCACCTCCCTTCTAGGACAGGACTTGAGAGCACCCTTCTGTCCAGGCTGCCTTACTCTGCACTCTGCATTCCAGGAGGGGAGCAGGGAGGCTAAACCTCCACAGTCCAGCCGGGGCGCCATGGCGGACCATCCTGTGGTCCTTACTTCTACCTCCCCTCAGCTGCCTCTCTGGAAATGAGGACAGCATTGAGGTGCTGGCGCAATAGGATGGTGAAAGCCTGGAGTGAGGTGTCAGCTTGGTCAGGTGCTGCTTTTCGCAAGCTCCTGCTGGTTCCTTTGGCGAGACAATAACTGTCCAGGGGCCTACAGGGTGCTCATTCATTGAGACTTGCTGAGCACTGTGGTGTTGCTGCTTCAGGAACGGCACTGTACAGAACAAGAGCAGCAACTCCACAAACTGGCATCTCTGGAGATTAGTGTCCCTTGGTGTCAGAATAACCAACTGAAATGCATAACAGAAAACAGGATGCCATTTCCAGACAACTGTGGTGCATCTAGGAAGTAATCCAACAAACTAGTGCAAATAAAACCTTTCTGGAGAGATCCTTACAATTCCAAGATACAAAGATGTAATAAGTGGAGAGACATACAATGTCCATGAGTGGTATCAGTATCGGTTTCAGTTTTGCTCAAATCTATACAATATTCAAGGCAATGTAAATGTTGCAGCTAGATTTATTCTTTAGATTCCTAACCAAGTCCTTCTAAAATGCATACAGAAAACAGGTTATGAATACCTGACATGAGTCTTCATGAATATTTTGCAGACACTGATTGAGGTGTGCGGTGACACAGGAATACCCCCACCTAGGACAGAATTGCCTGAGTAAGGGCTCTGGCTGGAGCAGTAACTCCTCGGCCCCAGGAAAACCCACTCACTATGAAGGAAAACTAAAACTGGTTTCCTACCTAGACATCCTTCCAGCTAGTTTACTTGCCATGGGATTTGGGGAGGCTGCAGTCTTCTGATTATCGTATGAAGTCTCCAAATTACTACCTTAACCTACCTCAAAATAGAAACTGTCAGACCTGTGGGGATACTGAAATGGCTCTGTGACATCAGAAAGCCCCAAACTACAAATTCTTCCAAAAGATGGCTTCAGAAGACAGGCAGAGTAGCTAACACGGGGCAGCAGTTTGCCGGGTGTGATAACCGGCCGGGCCACGGGTTCTGGGCCCATTGGCTCAGGGGCACCCACAAGCTGCGGTGGAGTCTTCAGAGGGCTTCAAGGTGACAATGCTGGGGACATGAGATGGCAGGGAGCTTGGGATGGTACCTGAGGCAGGGAACTGGGTGCAGCTGACTGGGAGTTGCGTAAAATGATGCGCGGGTGCAGGAGCTCAGGAGCAGTAAAGTCCGAGTTACTGCAGGAAATTAAAACCCCAAGCACGCTTCTTTTAAATAAAAATGGGAGCGGGGCACAGGGTCCTGCGGGCGGCCAGGGTGGAACGCACCCGCGCTGTTGCCCGCGGCCAGATCCGGACGCGGGTGGGCAGGAGCAGGGTCACAGACGTGGCCGGGAGCCTCTGAGCCTGGCGCAGACCCGAGGAAGTAGGCGAGAGCAGATGAGAGGTGGGAAGGAGGTGAGGGCTAGGAGCAAGTGGACCACACGGGGTGACGTCGCGCTGGGGCTGCGTGCGAGGCGGCTGCGAGTCCAGCCGATGGCCGCAGAGGAGCAGCTCGCGGGAGGGCAGGGGTCGCCGAGGTGGGCGCCCCTCAGCGTCCCCGTGCCGAGGCCCCGCCGGGGAAGGGGGACTCTGGCCTCCTTGCCTGTGTCCGCAATACCCGGGGAGCGCCTAGGCACCCCCCGCGAGGGCTGCAGCGTGGACGGCGGGACGCGGACCCCAAGCGAGCGCGACTGGGGCCCAGCGCGCTCCCCGCATCCGCCCGCGTGCCCCCGCCCCCGCCCAGGGCGCGGTGGCCCGGGCTCGGCCCCATCCTCCGGCGGAGATGCAGGTCGCTATTAACTCGCCTTACCCATTTTAAACATTTTTTGCAAAGTCATCGCGGGCGCCGCATCTACGTGGCGGCGGGGGGGGGGGGGGGGGGGG
>PVLD010006892.1:0-37660 GCA_004027595.1 Dinomys branickii | reverse complement strand
GCGCGCCCCCGCCCGGGCCGCGCCCCCGCCCCCCATGCACCACCTCCTGGAGCAGTCGGCGGACATGGCGACCGCGCTTCTGGCGGGCGAGAAGCTGCGGGAGCTGATCCTACCGGGCGCGCAGGACGACAAGGCGGGCGCGCTGGCCGCGCTGCTGCTGCAGCTTAAGCTGGAGCTGCCGTTCGACCGCGTGGTCACCATCGGCACCGTGCTTGTCCCTATCCTGCTGGTCACCCTGGTCTTCACCAAGAACTTCGCAGGTGAGGAGGGAGGCGCAGGGAGCCGGCGCGCCCGCAGGTGTCCGGCAACCGGTGCAGTCCGCTCTCCCCCAGCCGCGCCCGCCGCCTGCCGCGCCCACCTGGCCTGGCGTGGTGCGACGACCGCGCCTCCCCACCCCGGCTCGGAGGTGTCGCCCGGGCTGCCCGAGACCCCTCCTCCGTTTTATTGTTTTACCTCCCACTCCTCAGCCTCCAGCCCCGGGGACTGGGCCCGTCTGCTCCTGCTAGTCTCAGGTGTGAAGGGCCCGACTCTAGGCTGCATTATGTCACAACAGGGTCTGAGAGGCTGGGGGAGTGGCCAGGTGAGGACCGGAAAGGGTGTTACAGATGTGGAGCCCCTGCAGCGGGGTGGTGAAGCCAGGCTGTGGCAGGGTCTCTGGACAGGCCCAGGCTTCTGGAGAGCAGGTCCCACGGGTGGAGGCCGGGGCAACAGCAGAGGCTGGGAGGCTGGCCGGGCACAGCCTCAGGCAGTGGTGGCCTCGGCAGGCCTCCCAGGGCTGAGCAGGCTGTGCGGGTGGTAGAGGCCTTAGACCAGGGCAAAATGGACAGGACCAGATACCCAGGTGTTGGGTCAGTAACTGGGCCTAGTCCTATGGGAATGAGGGGCCTCAAGTCCCCCTCAGATGTGCACAGGTGTGGGAGGGGTTCGTACCCAGAAGTGACCTGGACAGAGAGCACTGAGCCAGTCTGTTGGGGAGGGGACACTCCTGATGCCTTAGCATGGGGTGGATAGGGGAGGCCATAGTGAGGGATAGGAAGGGCATCCCCCACAGGAGTGGGGGGACTGGGCTGAGGAAGACTGGGGCTTGGGTATCTGTAGGCTGTGCCCAGGGTCCAGAGGTACCAGTTGTGGCAGGAACAGTACTGTGGGGTTCCTGTATACCCCTAAAGATGCATATGCTGTTCCGTCCTCCACAGCCCCTGGCAGACTTTGCCTTGGTAACTGGTTCTTCGTGAACCTCTCTAGATGCCTCCCTCACCTTTTAGGAGACCCATGACCTGCAGATGCCAGGTCTGAGGCTGTTCCAGGTGCTTGCTCCCACCTGAAGGGTCTGGGCTCTGCTGGTCTCGTCTTGGACACTGGTGTCCAGAGGCTCTGACCCAGGATTCGAGACTCTTATAGGTGGGAGAGGAGGCTCAGCACACTTGGACCCAACAGTGTGAACACATGTTGACAGTGGGCCCAAGGTCACCCCTAGGTATGTGCAGGCACAGGGCACCTTGGAACACACCCCGTGTGCACAGGCATCATGGGGCTTGGGTCACACACAGGTTGGCACAGTGAACCTCGGTGTGCTCAGATGTGCACACACACACCATGGGGCCTCAAAGCACACTTAGGTGTGCACAGCAGTGGGCCTTGGGTCACACTGTGGTAACCACTGCCAGCTGGGTGGCTTGAGACAACGCACATTTATCTCATGGTTTTGCAGGCCTGAAGCCAAACATCCAGGTGTAGGCAGGGCTGGGTCCCTGGGAAGCGCGGTGAGGAGAACTCTTCCTGCCTCTGAAGTGTCTGGTGGCTGCCCAGAGTGTCCAGGGTTCTGTGGCTGTAGCTGCCTCCCAGTCTCTGCACCTGCCTCAGGCGAGCACCCTCCCTGTGTGTCTGTGTGAGCCTGAGTTGCTGCTGTTTGGGAACACAGTCATGTCAGGCCCCACCCTGCTCCCCTGTGACCTTGTCCCAACTCCAGGACCTTTGAAGCACTGTTTCCAAAAACCTAGCTCACAAGCCAGGCATGGCGATGCACAGCTGTAATGCCAGAATTTGGGAGGCTGAGGCAGGAAGATTGCTGCAAGTTTGAGGCCAACTTGGGTTGCATAAGTGAGTTCAAAGCCATCCTGAACTACATAGGGAGACCCTGTCTCCAAAAAAAAGCCAGCTCACAGACACAGGGCTAGGACTTTGGAAAGTCCTTCTGGGGGACACAGCACCATCCACAAGAGAGAGACATAATAGGACAGGTTTGGATATGTGTATGCGTGAACTCGGCCACTCATGGTAACCCTGTGTGCACACCATATTCTGGCACCATGGAGCCCTCCTCACCACCATGCCTATACCCAGGCCCTTCCATTCATGCCATGTCCAGCCTACTGTTGGTATAGGAAGGGTCCTGGGATCTTCCCCCCCAGCATGGGCAAGGCAAACTCAGAGCCACAGGTGGCTGGCTAGCAGGGCCATTTGCAAAGCACAGAGGCTAAGGGAGACATCTGAAGCTGCAAGCAGCCACATTCCCTTTGCACCCTCCACATTTGAAGCATTGGGTGGTTCCACTGGCTTCAGTCAGGATCCAGGACAGGGCAGTGAGCTCCTGGAACACTTCAGAGCCTTTGTATCATAAGATCTGGAAGCATCCAGGGTTGCCCAGATGCGTACTAATTCCTGGAGTTTGAGGGAACCCCCATACACAAAGGAAATTGGGATATGTCAGCCAATTTATCATAGCTGTGACAATACCCCACACAATTTAAAAGGTGAAAGATACATTTTGGCTTATGGTTTAGAGATTTCAGTCCATGGTTGCTGGTTCTGTTGGTTTTGGCCTGTGGTGTGGCGGAGGCATGGTAGCAGAAGACATGGCAGAGGAAAGCTCCTCAGTATGTGGCAGCCAGGAAAAAGACAGGGCTGGAAGGACTGGGCTGGCAGAGGCCTTCTTAAGGCCCAGTGACCTGCCTGCACATGGACCCTGCTTCCTGAGAGCCAGGCAGCTGTGATCTCATGAGTGAATGAGTCTTTGATGATGTGAGCACGTGTGTGACAGGCACCTCTGTAGGCCCCACCTCTAAACACTGGGAATCAAGCCCTCAGCACAGGGCTCTGAGGGATGCTTCGTATTTCAGTCTTCTGTGCCGTGCAAGTGGGAGCCATACACAGTGGACCTCCAGAGGCCCTGGCAACCTGTGGGGAATCCCTAGGATCTGTGGGTGTGCAGAGGGGTATGGTCAGAAGCTCTGGCCTTCTAGGAGCAGCCTTCACTCCTCTGCTCTTAACAGAAACATGTCTGGGGACCTGTGCCCCAGTTCTAAGAGGTGACTGCCATGAGGGTGGGGCTACGTGCAGGTGACTCTCTGCCAGGGCCCAAGCAGCGGCATCAGCCA
Source organism: Dinomys branickii (assembly GCA_004027595.1). Classification (NCBI taxonomy): domain Eukaryota; kingdom Metazoa; phylum Chordata; class Mammalia; order Rodentia; family Dinomyidae; genus Dinomys; species Dinomys branickii. The sequence goes on along the minus strand of PVLD010006892.1, from coordinate 34,283 downwards.
GGCTGCTGGGGAATATATCCAAGCTCCTTGCTCCAGGCCAACTCCCCTCTGGCCAAGGTAGACAGTTTGTGAGTCCAGGGAGGAGAAGCAGGGTGCCAGGGCCCATGTCCTCCATGTACAGCCAGGTTTGCATACTGTGTACCCTGGTTGCAGAGAAGGAGCACATGCTGTCGCCTTAGAGGACTGTGCTGAGGGGAGAGTCCTGCAGTGCAAGTCCATGGTCAGCCCTCCTTGGCCTCAGCCTGAGATCACCTGTACCCCCGGGCCTGGATGCTCTTGTAGAGAGCCCTATGCAGTAGCGTCTGTGGTCTTAGGACGAGCCTTTCCTCAGAGCACGCTCCCTGCCCTGCAGAGATGGAGGTGGAGGGTGGCCTAGAAAGGCTGTTGCACCTCTGACCTGAGGTGGTGGGGTCAAGCAGCCATGAAAACAGCCCCCTCCTCTCCCATGGTCAGTGTGGGAGTTGGGGTTGGGGGAGTGGCCAAGGTTTGCTGGATTCCTGTGTGTCACAGGGTGTCACAGGTGTCACCCTAGGTGTCATTCCTGGGTGTCACAGGACCCTGATGGGGAGGCCCGCAACTGGGCCTAACATGGCCACATACATGGGTCCCCAGAGCTCGGTGTTTCCTGATTTTGCCTGGGTGAGTTCTTCCACCACAGCAGGGCTGCTGCCCAGGGTGCACCCAGCATGGCAAGGAAAGGTACCCATTATATTGCATGGGCTGTGGGCTCTGCATCCAGCAGCTGGTGCCTCCAGGGTCTCCTGTGTGGGCCTTTGAGGCATAGATCTACCCTTCTGTGGCCCCTGAGCATCAGCCGTTTCCCAGTGGGGGTCCCACCCCACAGGGGTCTCCCTACACTCTATGGCATGCTAAGGGCTAGGGTCCCCTCTACAGAAGATAGGGAGCTCACTGGAATCAGTGTCCTGCACTGCTGGACACAAACTAGCAAGCTCGAAATAACACACGTGGCTGGGTTGAACTCAGGGTAGAGCTAGGGCTCTTGCCTAGTATGTTCCAGACCCTGGACTCAGTCCCCAGCATAGCGCATGCACAGGCATGCACATACACACACACAAAGCCTGTTGTCTTATAATTCTGCAGGTAAAAAATCTGAAAAATAAGTGATGGGAGGCCAGATGTGGTGGTGCCCACCTGTAATCTCAGCACTCAGGAAGCTGAGGCAGGAGGATCGTTGTGAGTTTGAGAGCAGCTACAAAATGAACTCAAGGCCAGTCTGAACTGCATGGCGAGACCCTGTCTCAAAAAGACTAAATAAATAAATAAATAAAAATAAGTGATGGGTCTCATGTCAAGGACTCAGCAAGGCTAGTCCTCAGGAGCCTGGAGGCTACGCCATCCTCAAGCCAGCATCTGGAGACAAAAGCCCTGTGATCACACTGTACCTCTGCTAATCCAGGATCATCCCCCAAAAGGTCCTTAACCTGATCCCAGCTTTGTCGTGTAAGGGATGTAGGCTCGGGTTCCGAGAGCACAGTGGACACCTGCATGCTGTTCCTTGGCTGCCCACAGCATCTACTCCAGCCTAGGGGGTTGTGGGGATCTGGACTCCCCCAGGGTGAGGGTGCTGAGAAGGCAGCAGTGGTCATGAGACATCCCCAGGGTGACAGGTGACCTCCAGCCAGCTAGGGAAAGCATGCTGGGCAGGGTGCACCCTTGAGGGTGTCCCCTTCCCAGGTGGCAACGGTGGGGGCAGGGCTGCAGCAGGCACCAGCCTTGCTTGGGGAGGGTAGAAACCAGGTGCCCACAGGAAGTGGAGCTGTGCCTATGGCCCCTGTCCCTGGACCTGTGTCCAGAACTGTGCCTGTGGTTGCTGGGAGGGCTGGAAGAGATGCTGTCCAGACTGGACCAGGACAGTGGTCCAGACAGGCAGTGTCTGCAGTGGTCAGATCTCTCCTCCCCAAGGCCACATCAGGTACCCTGCTCTGGATGTGGCTCTGTTGACCCTGTGCCTTGCAGTGGGCTGGGCCGGAGGGAAAGGAGGTGTCCAGAAGGCTCCTGGATGGGGTGCTCAGTGCTAGGCTCTACACACCACAGTCTCTAGGGAAAGACTCAGGCTAAGGGACCAGCCAGACCTCTGTCTCCCTCAGATATACGCCCTGGCCCAGACAGGGAACCCTGTCCAGCTGCCATCTGGGCGTCCAGTACCCTCATCTTCACTGTCCACCAGTATTGGACCCAGCAGCCCTGGCTGACAGCCTGGCCACCTGCACTGCACGTCTTTGGGTCCCTCGCTCCCTGCAGTGCCGTCAGGAGCACTGTGTGCAGGAGGGCCCCCTGGTGGGTATGCCTGCAGGGCCTTCAGGGCCAGCCCTCTCCACACAGTGGCCTGCAGAGTCCTATAATCAGATGAGGAAACTGTGGGTCTGGTGGCAAATGGGACTTGGCCACTGGCAGGCAGGGAGGTGGTGGCAGGTCCCTTGCATACACCCATCACGCAGCGCCACTCCTTTCCAGCCCAGAGGACAGGCCGGCCCCCTCCCTAGACCAAGGAGCCATGGAAGCCTCCTCCGAGCCCAGCTTGTCACTAGCTCCTCAAGGACCTCAGGCCTTAGAGCCAACTCTCCTGACACTCGAAACCTCTCGCCAGCCTCTGCCCCATCCGTGCTCCCTTCGCCACCCACACCTGATCAGAGGTGCTCCCTAGTACCATGCAGGGGTCTCCCTGGCTGGGTCACATGCTGGTGATCCCAAGGCCTCCTGGACCCTTGTGCCCTCGCCGTGTGGGGCTGCCTAGACTGACAGAGGCCCTAGAGTGGGGACAGCGGCTGCCCAGAGCCCTGCACTATGCCTGGTGAGGAGCTAGGCCCCAGGATGCTAGGGCAAATGTTTCTTGGCACACAGGCTACCATCCTTGGCACCTGCCCCCCCCAGTGATGGGTGCCTGGCAGCACAAGGCAGTGGCAGAAACCTGGTTCTGGACCAGCTGAGGCAACGGCAGAGGTGGTGCAGCTTGTCTTGGGCTTCTCTGGGACGCAGTTTCCCCTTGTGCAGAGTCTGTGGCATTCGGGTACTAGAACGGACAGGAACGCTCAAGAGGGCCTCACGGTGAGCTCCACGCCACCATGGTGGGATGCAGAGAGGGAAAGCTGCCTGGGAGGAGCTGGTCTGGGCGGCGCAGTCCCCACACAGAGCAGGCCGCTGAGCGGGAGGGTCTGGGCGGCGCAGTCCCCACACAGAGCAGGCCGCTGAGCGGGAGGGGCTGTGCCAAGGAGCACCCAGGCGGGGCAGTACCAGCCCTGCCAGTCCCGCTGCCCAGCCCCGTCCCCCAGGCCAGTCCCACCTCATGCCCCAGCCTGTGTCTCCTCTCACCCCCAGAGGAGCCCATTTACTGTTACACCCCGCACAACTTCACCCGCGACCAGGCACTGTATGCCCGCGGCTACTGCTGGACGGAGCTGCGGGATGCGTTGCCCGGCGTGGACGCCAGCCTGTGGCCGTCGCTTTTTGAGCACAAGTTCCTGCCATATGCACTGCTGGCCTTTGCCGCCATCATGTACGTGCCTGCACTGGGCTGGGAGTTCCTGGCCTCCACCCGCCTCACCTCGGAGCTCAACTTCCTACTACAGGAGATTGACAACTGCTACCACCGGGCAGCTGAGGGCCGTGCGCCCAAGATTGAGAAGCAGATCCAGTCCAAGGGGCCAGGCATCACAGAGCGGGAGAGGCGGGAGATCATTGAGAATGCTGAGAAGGAGAAAAGCCCAGAGCAGAACCTGTTTGAGAAGTACCTGGAGCGCCGGGGCCGCAGCAACTTCCTGGCTAAGCTGTACCTGGCACGGCACGTGCTCATCCTGCTGCTCAGCGTGGTGCCTATCTCCTACCTGTGCACCTACTACGCCACACAGAAGCAGAATGAGTTCACCTGTGCTTTGGGTGCCTCCCCTGACGGCCCAGCAGGCGGGGGGCCGGCTGTGCGCGTCAGCTGCAAGCTGCCGTCTGTGCAGTTGCAGCGGATCATTGCAGGTGTGGACATCGTGCTGCTGTGCTTCATGAACCTCATCATCCTCGTCAACCTCATCCACCTCTTCATCTTCCGCAAGAGCAACTTCATCTTTGACAAGCTGCACAAGGTGGGCATCAAGACCCGACGACAGTGGCGGCGCTCCCAGTTCTGCGACATTAACATCCTGGCCATGTTCTGCAACGAGAACCGGGACCACATCAAGTCACTAAACCGGCTGGATTTCATCACCAATGAGAGCGACCTCATGTACGACAACGTGGTGCGGCAGCTGCTGGCCGCGCTGGCCCAGTCCAACCATGATGCCACTCCCACTGTGCGCGACTCAGGCATCCAGACCGTGGACCCCAGCGCCAACCCCGCTGAGCCCGATGGCTCTGCTGAGCCACCCGTGGTCAAGCGGCCACGCAAGAAGATGAAATGGATCCCTACCAGCAACCCGCTGCCACAGCCCTTCAAGGAACAGCTGGCCATCATGCGCGTGGAGAACAGCAAGGCTGAGAAGCCCAAGCCTGTGCGCAGGAAGACAGCAACTGACACGCTGATCGCCCCACTCCTGGACGCAGGTGCCCGCGCTGCACACCACGACAAGGGCGGTGGGGGCGATGCGGGTGCCACCACTGCCCCAGACAAGAAGCACGCGCGCCACTTCTCCCTGGATGTGCACCCCTACATCTTGGGTACCAAGAAGGCCAAGCCCGAGACGGTGCCCACTGCCCTGCCCGCCTCCCGCAGCCAGGAAGGCAGCTTCCTGTCCCAAACTGAAGAGTGCGGGCTGGGCCTGGCCACAGCACCCACCAAAGGTAAGGAGCTGGTGGGAAGTGGGGGTAGGGCAGACCCTACCCCTAGGCCAGGAGCCTGCAATGTCTAGCAATAGAGAAAGGGTCACCTGGGAGCGAGGTGCATGGGGTACAGAACAGACTAGTTAACGGGCCCCAGAGGCAGCATGAGGAGGAGGAAGGCTGAGCCCAGCCCTAGCTGTGGCAGCTGACCCGGCACGTGGGGGAGAGCATGCGCCAGCCCTGGTGGCCCTTGTCCTGTGTCAAAGCTGCCTGGCCAGCCTGGGTGAAGGAAGCAGGGACAAGCAGGCCCAGTGGGGGCATGGCCCAGGAGGTCAGAGCCCACAATGCCTGTGTTCCGCTGTTCACAGATGTCCCACTCCCTGAGGAGACCCTGTATCCTGCAGAGCCGGCCCGGCCTGGACTTCCTGCTGGGGGCCCATTCCACGTCTGCTCGCCCTCTGCACCTCCCGCTGTGGCCCCTCTGTCACCAGCCAGCCTGGGCAAGGCTGATCCCCTGGCCATCCTGAGCCGAAATTCCACCCACCCCCTGCTCCACATCAACACACTGTACGAAGCCCGGGAGGAGGATGAGGGGGGCCCCCGGGTACCTCCGGACATGGGCGACCTCATCGCCATCCCCCCACCCCAGCAGATCCTCATTGCCACTTTCGAGGAGCCCAGAACAGTTGTGAGTACCGTGGAGTTCTGAGAGATGGGTCTCCTGGGCCCCCTGCATGAGCGCGTGGACACGGCTTCTGCCCGCCTGGCACTGCCACCCCAGCCTCTACCTGCATGCCAGGGCTCAGCACCCTTCCGCTGGCTCACTGAGGCATGGAGGTGAGGAGGCTGGAGCAGGGCAGAAGCGAGGTGCCGCCCACCCTGATGCAGGCACTGTGCTCGGTGCCAGGCTGCGAGATGAAGAGTTTTATTTTTTTAGCCAGTTTTGTTGTGGGCCAAGTCTGGCAGGACAGCTCAGTGCCCCCCACCCTGGGGGCCCAGCCCAGGGCAAGCAAGAATACTGGGGAAGGTGGCACTAGCCACAGGACCACGCCCCAGGGGTCACTCACCGAGGAGCTCCACCCTTATAGGGACCTTTGCCCTCAGGTGGGGCAGGGGCATCCCAGGGTCCAAATTAACATGCACTTTCTCCCTGTAGCCTGACATACACTTTATTTTACTATGACTGCTGTAACTAATGAGCATATTTATCATCAGGAGACTTAGGATGAGTTTAAAGCAAGGGGTGGTATGAGTGGGTGTGAGTGAGCTGAGAGTGTGTGTTGGGGGGGCCTGGTGCCACTGTACCAGCATTTGTGAGCAGGTATGGGTGCAAGAGACCTTGAGTGCGTGTGTGTGGACTGACCTGCGTGTCCAAGGGGCACCATATGCGTGTGAGCCAGGGAGTGTGGGTAGGTGGGCACCAGCATATGAGCGAGGGAAGGAGTCCAACGCAATAACCACACCACTCCTGGGCCCAAGCTGCAGTCCAGTTACCTGGAGCCCAGGTTGCCGTTGGCCCCGCCCCATTACCTCAGCCACGGCAGCTCATGATGCAGTATTAACGAGGTAGCACTGACCATATCAATAAATGTTATTCTGATAACCGCTGGTCCTACCACGCCCCACTCCCTGCACCGCGCCGCCTGCCCAACTTTCAGAGTGGTCCCTGGCTTTCTCGGTTCTCGTGGCCGCCTACCAGGGTGCAGGGGTGTTGAACCTCCATCCCCCAGTGTGAGGGAAGTGCAACTGTGGCTTCCAAGGGATGTGCTGGAGCCTCGCCCCAGGCACAGGGAGACAAAGGAGTGTCCCCATCCCTGGCTCAGGGAGACCTGTCTTGGGTCAGACGTGGGGTGAGAGGCAAGTCAGGTACTCTGCCTGGGGGACAGAGCTGGCAGTCCAGAAAGGCTTTGCAAGCAGGTGCCTTGGTGGTGCTTATCTGGGGGTGCTCATCATGGTGGGGTCCAGGGACAGGGCTTTAAACTTTGAGGCCCAGGGCTCAGTGGGACCCAGAGCAGGCCACAGCCGGCGGACCGAGGCTCCTGGGAGGCAGGGGCTCAGAAGCTGGGCCCCAAACCCCAGGGAGTGGACTCAGCTGAGGTCACAGTGGGCTGTCCTCCTATCTGGCTTGGGCATCATGGGAGCTCCCTCAGCAGCCCCTTCACTGGAACAACACTGGGAGACAGGGCAGGGCTCCCCAAAGTCCCTGGGAGTGGCCAAGGTGCAGCCACCACAGCCCAGTCTGGGCAGGAGACTTGTTCCACCTACAGTGTAGGTTTTACCACCAGCTCTAAAATGCTCTTATTGCCCAGTCTGGTGGGCACCGCATAGCAGAAGATGCTTGCCATGGAACAGACAGGTGATGACTCACAGGTGCCCAGAGGGTGCACCCACACAAGGAAGGACAGGCAGGAAGAGGAGGAGCAACAGGTGCAGGCAGGAGGGCAGGTGGCTCTTCTGCGGCTCCCCAGAAAGAGCAGTGGGGGCAGCTCAGCTGCTTAGACTCTGCCAGTTTGCAGAGGCTCAGCAGGTACGGGCACAGGGCATCCCTGGTTGGCTGGCTGTTCCCAGGCTGAGTGGCTGGGGAGGTGGACAGGGACCCAGGTTGTGGAGCTGATGGGGTGCAGACTGTGAGCCAGTGGTTTGCAGTATCACTGCTAGCCCTGGAGGGGCAGCTGCACAGTGTCAGTGTGGCCCCACTGTCAAAGCCTCAGAAATGCAGAAAATAAAAGATGTGGCTAACACACTCTGTTGGTGGGTCCTGAGCACCCCAGGTCAGAAAGCTTGCCCCTGGCTGAGGCAGGAAGCTTCCCCAAGCCTGGCATCCACATCTCCAGCAGAGGGACCCCAGTGCCCTCAGCAGTCCCAGGAAGCTGGCTATCTGCCCTCCAGGCTCCTGACAAGCCCCTGCCCCTTGGCTCACATGCACAGACCAACTCCACACAGTGGGAAACCCAAGAAAGGCTACCCCAACCTTCTGCCCCTGTCCCACTCAGCTGCACACCCTGGAAGTTTGCTCTGGGACAGTACCCACATTCCTTCCACAGGTAAATCTGTCCTTAAACTTTACAATTGCTGGGAGTTGTACCCATATAGTCGCGAACCTGCTGGTCCAGGCAGTACCCCAGGTCAGGTTCCTGTGTTCTCCGTATGGACCCTGCCTCCTGCTGTGAAGAGACAGGCTTAGCTGGACAGAGGGGACACAGAGCCCTGGGTCCAGGGAGTCCCTTGAAGTCCTTGGTGGGCCCATGGCCAAGGGTTCTGCCCACCCTGCTCTACATGGCTTGGTCAGACATGCCAGTCACTTCCTGTCTGGGAAGTCTGCTGTGAGTAAACACACGGCCCTTTCTGCACAGTCTGGACTAGAGTCAGCATCCTACAGAAGTAGATGTCACTGTAGGTGCTGGGGACCTGAGGTCTGGCCCATGGCCCTGTGAGTTACCCCAGCTTTCCAGAAGCAGGCGCCCTAGGGCCTTGGAAGGACAGAATGGCGCACACCTGTAATTTCAGCGGTCTGGGAGGCTCAGGCTGGATAGCTGGGCTTGAGCAACTTAGTGATTTAGCTTAAGTCACTATCTCAAAATAATAAGGGGCTGGAGGTGCAGCTCAGTGGGAAGGCCCAGATTCGGTCCCAGTACTGCTAAAAGAAAAGTGGTGCTCGCCCCTCGGCTGGGTGGAGCTGAGCCCCAAACCCTTCACCTCCTGGTCCCTCCTGGTGTCTCCTCGCTGCCCCAGCCCACTTCACAAAGCCCCTCCTCTGCTAGGCCAGTCCCCCAGCCCTGCCGTGGGCTTGTGCCCTCGGCCCTTCCTAGCCATCTCACCCACGCACAGTGGCAGAGTGCGCTACAGACAGCTGTGAAAAGCGACTGGAGCTGTGCAGCCTGAGGTGGGGGAGGCCCAGGTCAGCCAAGCGAGGGTCTGCCTGTTTCCCTGCCTCCATGGCTGAGCAGCCCCTGGACTCCCTCTCCCCGCTCTGCTCCTGGCCCCCACAGCCCAGTGCAGCCTCTGCACCAGGCCCCAGCAGAAGACCAAGCCACCTTCCCAGGTGAGTCCTGGCAGCCACTCCACCTCCTACTTCTTCCCTCGGGCCCCAGGCAGGACTAGTGGGCGCGTCAGGCAGAAGAGGCCGGCTCTGGGAGACCGGCTCTGGGAGACCCCTGTGCCCGCCCTGGCGGCCCAGATGGCCGGGCCTCTCTCCACGCCCCCAGCAGCCAGAACGGAATTGCACAGAGCTCGGGAGGCGGCCCCAGGGGCCCTGCGTAGGGGGAAGCTGGTGACCCTGCTCCAGACCTAGCCCACCTGCCCCCGGTGGGAACGTGGCCCGAAGGGCAGAACCGACCAGGGGGCGGACACAGGGCGGCCAGGGCGTGGGCGGAGAGGGCAGGGCCCCAGGCCTGGGCAGACCCCTCGGTGGGGTCCCTCACCCCGACGGGTAGGGGCCACGGAAGGGACCGGAAGCTGGGAGGGAGGGAAGCTGGGGGCAGCCGGCTGGCTGGTGTGGAGGGAATGGGGACTGTCCTCCACGGGCGGCCCTGGAGGCCACCCCGGCGGGAAGCCCGGCCGCCGGCCGACCCTGCCCCCGTGGGGTCGACGGGGGGGGGTCCCACGCCGGATCCTGCCCCTTCCCCGTCCCACAGTCAGCGCAGAGCGCTTTGGTTTTTGTGACCCTGGCTGAAGCCGCCGCGTAGACGCAGAGCGAACGCTGCCTCCCTCGGCCGCCCCGGCGCTAGGACCCAGGGCGCAAAGGCCGGCGGGCGGACGCGCGGGCCCCTGGGAGTCTCCCGGCAAGCCGCGCGGCCGCTCCGCCCGCGGCCCGTCCGGGAAGCGCGCATGGAGGCTGGCTGAGGCCGAGGCAGGAGAGCCCCGCGCCGCTGGTACGATGGGCTGGAGGGCCGAACGCAGGATGGCGGGGCGGGGCCTGCGGACCGGGGCGCGCGGCCTCCGGGCGCAGCGCGCTGTCACTGCCGCAGGACGGAGCGGAGCGCGCGGGTCGTGGGCTTCCATGTCCCCTGGCCGAGGGGCTCAGGCCGCTGGGGCTCGCCGCCTCTCCCGGGCGTGGCCGCCGACCGATCCCGCGACGGACGCCGGGACAGGCGTTGTGACCGGGCGCTCCTGGCCTCAGTCTGGTGCCCCGCCCCGGCCGTGCGTCCCCCGGACCGGGGCTCCAGACACGGGTGAGGAGGTCGGGGCCTCGGCCACCTGCCCTGCCTCGGCCACCCTTGGCTCTCCTTGCGGGCGACGAGGGCTTCTGGGGACGCCTTTGGGTGCTGGGCGCTTTGGGCCATGCTGGGGCGCCGGGCTGAGTAGGGAGGTAACTTTTGGAAGGGTGCGGGCGATGGGCGTTGCAGCTGTCACAGGCTAGGAAGTTTAAGGACAGATTTACCTTCGAAGGCCAACTCCAGGATCAAGGTTCTGGTGCCGGGAGGGCTGTGCCTGGCCCCAGGAAGCCCGCTTCTTGCCGCTCCCCACGGAGCTGTCCGGCGTCTGTGCGTATAGGGGCGTGAATCCCCTAGCAAGATCAGTTTCCACTTCTAAGCACACCGACCTGGGGCTTGGGCTTCTAAGTGCGAATCTGGGGAGACAGGTCACTTCCTGATAAAGGACCCAGGAGAGAGTGCACTGCTGGAGCTAGGCAGGGCATGTGGTCCGGGGTAGCTGTGGCCGTGTTCCGCGCCACTGGTGCCGTTTCATGTGTGTACAGCCACGTTCATACTCAGCCTGGGTGACCAGCTGCTGGGAACCCTTGGGGTCTGAGCCTTGTGGAAGCCCTGCTGTAGACCAAGTGCCAGCCAGCAGGGGTGTCATCGGATTGCCAGCTGCCTTGGAGGGAGGAGGCTACCACTGTGGTGTTGGGCACCGACCCAGTCCTACTTAGCAGGGAGAGCTGGTTGGGGGCTGAGCTGACAGAAGTTGCCCTGCGCTGATCTCACCATGTGGCTGGGGTCAGAACTGAGGATGAGGCCAGGAGCTGCCTACCAGCTGCTGGGCTTTAGGAAGGCGGACAGGCATTTGTTCCCCTGGAGATTGGCAGATAGGGGTCTGCTGGTCTGTGCCAAGGGCTTGAGCCTGTCTGGAAAGGACAGGTGGGGAGCGCAGGACTAGGCTGGACTTCCAGGCACAGAGACATAGAGGCTAGGCTCAGGTCTCCAGATGGAAAAAATACCATACAGTGAGGGGAGGATTGGCACCTGGTAAATATGCCTCAGAGGAAAGTACAGAGTGTGACAGCATCAGACACTCTAAGACTTAATCACAGGCTCCTGGTACTGGGGACCTTGGTAGCCTTCATACCTTCCCTCTCCCCAGAAGGCAGAGCTCTACAGAGTCCTCTACCTCTTTTGAGTGGCCTCCCCTGCCCCATGGAGCTTCTGGGGCAGGAGCCCAACAGGCTTCTCCTGTCTCCTTAGGCCCATGGCACCCAGAGGTAGGACCATTCTTGCCCCACGGCAGGCTTGGAGCCTTCACCTTGCCTCCTCAGGCCCAGGCACACTGGGCAAGCTGGAGAGGTTGGATTGGGTAGGCTGACTGCAGCCCCGCAGCGGGAGCGCCCGGCAGGCTGAGACCACGTGGTCTCTTCCCATTCGCTGGCAGTGCCACAGCCTCCTGCCCGCCCACCTGCACAGGATGTTTTTTTTTTTTCAAGAAGTTTTTTTTGCTCCTGCTTTGGCAGCTTTGTGTTGCTCCTGGATAAGAGTTGTTTGTTTCCATGTGTGAAGCTGGACTGTGGAAGGTTGTCTCCCATCTCTTGTCGAGCTGAAGTTGTGGGTCTGCAGTATGGACCCTGGCTGACTGTCCTCTGACTTCCGGGTTTGTGAAGAGGGAGGACCCACAGCCACACTGCCTTCTCTCCCAGCACACCTCCCCGTTTGGGTCAGCTGGTTTCATCTGAGAAGGGAAGGAGGCTCAAAAGGACCTGATGTCTGTGGGCTTTGGCAGAGACCTGGCTGTGCCAGACCAGGAGCCAACAATGGTGCTTCCCAGAGATGATGACCTTTGTGATGCCCAGGTAGGGCAGGCTGCAGACCCAGAAGCCCAGGTGGAGAGGAGTGCACCAGGCCTGTGCCTGCAGGGTGGGTGGGCCCTGAGGCCTGGACTCAAAGGCCTAGTCAGGGTCTGGTTGCTGCTATGCTTGGTCTCTGCTGACCTCCCTGAGCCTTGCAGCCCAGTTGCTTCCTGGCTAATGCTGCTACTCCCAGCCCGTACCACTTCCTCTTCCAGACGGCCCAGCTGGGCTTGGAACAGCATTCCCCTTCTCCGTGGGCTCCAAAGCACGTCTGTAACCTGGGTGCCATGTCAGGCACTTGCTTATGCCCCGAGAGATGCTGACAGCCCAGAGGTTGCACAGAATTTTTCCTTTTCTGCAGCTGGGGAGCTGGAGGTGGTTGTCATCGTCCTGGCAGACCCTGCTGAGGGCCTGGGTGTACATGTGCAGCAGGGCCACAAGATGTGGAGGGGAAAGGAGCTTGAGAGACCACACTCTTGTGCTCTCCATTTTCCCTGGATCGTGAAAGTTCTGAGATATGTGCTGCCATGAGGAGATGGAAGTGAACCCAAGGACCCCACCCACACCCGGGGAGTCACGGCTCCCCCTGAGGGCCCCTTGGTGCAGAGCTCAGATGTACACAGACCCTCAGAACATGCTGCTCTGCCTTGGCATGACTGAAAGCAAATGGGGTATTTTAGTTCCCTAACATTACAGCAGCCAGCAGCTAGGTTCCAGTAGCAGATTTCTCAGCACAAACTCAGTTAGGCACCACCCTTGGCCCTCAAGCCGGCATCCGTCCCCTTGTGGAGTGTCAGTTAAGGAACCAGCCGTGGTCAGGTCCTGAGGCCTCTTCCCTCAGCTGCTGAGCTCCTGCAGCACAAGGCTCACTGCTTACAGTTGGGTTGTCCAACGGCTCTGCCAGGTGGCATCTGTCTAAAAGCATGGGATACCTTTGGACCCGACTCAATAAGTTCAGGAAGAGCTGTACAGAAAGACGGGGCCATTGCTCAGTGGGACCCTGGTCCTCACCAGGGCCTCATTTGCCTCAGGAATGGGTTTGATGGAGGGTGTTTGTCCCCCTTCAGTCAGCATGACTGTCGTTCCTTTATGTGTGTCTCACATCCTGTGCCTGTGTCCCCAGAGCTGTGGGTCCTCCGTGAGGACACAGCAAGAAGCCCTGACACTGTGAACTGGCCGTCTGTAGGCCACCTGGGCTCCCTCTGTCTTACACTTCTCTGCTCCCTTAAGCTGGATAATGTCCTGGCTCCCAGGGGTGCCACTGTGTCTGCCTTCCTCAGGGTCCCTCTTCTGGCTGACTGTCACTGCTGATGGGGTTGCAGGGCTCCTGCTCACAGAGACTCTGGATTTTCAAATCGGGCGTCACCCAGGACCTGGACCTCAGCAGCCTCCTCTGGCAGAGTCAGTGCAGAGAGTGCAAGGGTCATTCAAGATGCCTTTGCTTAGCCCCAGACCCCCAGATGAGGACTGTGTCCTGTTTCCTAGGCATCTTCCAGCCACTCAGAAGCTGCCGTCCAGCCATGGAAGGGGAGGAGCAGCCGCCTCAGGAGGTGAGGGTGTTGGCTGCCAGGCCTTCCCACGGGGACACCGTCTACCCTGTGGCCTCCTCAGGTCCCTCTGGCTCATTCTCTGCCAAGAACTTGCTGTGGAAACCAGGTTTTCTGCACCCAGCAGGAAGTCCCTCCAAGGGGAAGGTGGGGGTCCTAACCTGGGGGGTGGAATTCATAAGCAGTCTCTTCAGGGCATGTAGACACCAGCCTGACTGCTCCCTCCCACCCCAGGCTGACATGGAAACCATCATGACGTCGGGAGCCTCAGAGTCGGTGCCCAGGGTGCTTTCTGGAGAAGCCCAGAACCTGTGTACGTCTCCCATGGAACCTTGGGGTGTGAAGTTTGTGGGACCCTCTGCCCAGATGGGGTGCTACAAGCAGCCCTAGCCTGTGGGTGCAGGAGGGGGCTCCTGGACATGAGTGTGGTGAAGGCAGCAGGGCCCTCACTGCATCCCCAGTACTCTGATTGGGGCAGAGCTTGACGGGGACACCTGGGGCTGAGCACCTCGTCTCTGCTGTCCCCCATCCTGGGGCCACTGAGCCGCACAGCAGCCAGGCAGCCTGTTGAGGTGCGTGCCGTGGGGGTTGGACCCCACCCACAGCGCCCAGAGCCAGGCCTCGCCCACCATGGGCCTGCTGTCCCTGCAGCTGACGTGGACGCCTTCAGCCTGCTCCTGGAGATGAAGCTGAAGCGACGGCGTGAGCAGCCCAACCTGCCACGCACGGTGACCCAGCTCGTGGCTGAGGACGGGAGCAGGGTGTATGTGGTGGGCACTGCCCACTTCAGTGACGACAGCAAGCGAGATGTGGTAAAGGTGAGGGACATCAAGCCACGCCCCTCCAGCACTATGCATTCGAAGGCCACCCACAGCTGTGTTCCGATTTCGTGGCCTCTGCCCCATAGCCGTAGCACCTTGTTTGCGAGTGTAGAATGTGTTCCTGACTTCTTTAGTTGCTGAAAGAATTGAGGGTCAGCAGCAGCCAGGTGTTAGTACAGGGTAACAGGCAAGTCCCTTGGGTGACCGTGCCTTCCAGACCATCCGTGAGGTACAGCCCGATGTGGTGGTCGTGGAGCTCTGCCAGTACCGGGTATCCATGCTGAAGATGGACGAGAGGACACTGCTGCGTGAGGCCAAGGAAGTCAGCCTGGAGAAGTTACAGCAGGCCGTGCGGCAGGTGTGTTATCAGGGGAGGCTGAGGCAGGGCCGGAGTCCCTCTACGCTGTGCCCAGGATCTGGCCCAGCCCACAGGTTGGTACATGGTACCCAGCCTTCCAGGGACTTTTCTGGTTGGAACCTGGCCTCAGCCCGTAGAAGAAGGGGCTGTTCCATGGTCTCAGGAAGTAGGGAGTCAAGTGCTGCTCTGACCCCAGGGTAGGAGCCAGCCAGGCTGCTGGACTAGAGTCGGGGATCTCAGAACAGCCTGGCCCACCCAGCACCACTACATAGCTGCAGACTCTGTCCTGTGTTCCTCACCCATGCCCGTTTGCCTGGGGTTGGTGCCATGGCGCAAGTATCTGTCACAGTGTGAGGTGCCCCACTCAGCATCCTGACTGTCCTGTAAAGAAAGCTTTCCTAAGAGGACATGTGTGGCCTGGTGTGGGAGGCCCCAGAAGAGGGGGCCTGGTGCTGCCCCGCCTCCTTCTCCACACATGCAGTGTGGTTGGCACAGCCTCTCTCCCACAGAATGGGCTTATGTCTGGGCTCATGCAGATGCTGCTGTTGAAGGTGTCAGCCCACATCACAGAGCAGCTAGGCATGGCCCCTGGTGGTGAATTCAGAGAGGCCTTCAAAGAGGTGGGCATGGGCGTGACCTGGGGTGGCCGGGACTTGACCCCAGGAGGTCGGCAGTGGGAGCTGCAGGACTGTGCCCAACATAGCCTCTGCTTCAGGCCAGCAAGGTGCCTTTCTGCAAGTTTCACCTGGGCGACCGCCCCATCCCTGTCACCTTCAAGAGGGCCATCGCTGCACTGTCCTTCTGGCAGAAGGTCAAGCTGGCTTGGGGCCTGTGCTTCCTGTCAGACCCTATCAGGTAGGATAGCGCCTGGCTATGGGCGTTCCCCAGCCACTCCTGCTGCTTGCTCCAGTGCGCTGTCCTCGTGAGGCCACCGCCCTTCTTCCTACTGCACCCATAAGCCCTGCACTGCACAGCCTGCCCTGGGCCAGCAGCGTGTCCCACGAGGCTGGCAGCACACCCTTGCCCGCAGCAAGGACGACGTGGAGCGCTGCAAGCAGAAGGACCTGCTGGAGCAGATGATGGCCGAGATGATCGGCGAGTTCCCCGACCTACACCGCACCATCGTGTCCGAGCGTGACATCTACCTGACCTACATGCTGCGGCAGGCTGCCCGGCGCCTCGAGCTGCCCCGAGCCTCAGAGGGTGAGGGTGGCAGTGATGGTGGCGGGTTCTCTGGGACACTGTGGCTTCTGCAGTGCACTGCTGACCTTCACCTTCCCCATAGCCGAGCCCAGGAAGTGCGTGCCCTCTGTGGTCGTGGGTGTAGTGGGCATGGGCCATGTGCCTGGCATCGAGAAGAACTGGAGTATGGACCTCAACATCCAGGAGATCATGACGTGAGCACCCTTTGCCCCCACAGGGCCCCACTTCCCACCCCACCCCTAGCAGGATGGGCCCAGGGATCCACACACTGGGGGCTGGGGCTGGAGGGCTCATGACCCAGCCAGGCCCAGCCCGCTCCTCCCTTCCTAGTGTCCCCCCGCCGTCCATCATGGGCCGAGTGTCCCGCCTGGCCGTGAAGGCCACCTTCTTCGGGCTACTGGGCTACAGCCTGTACTGGATGGGCCGCCGCACCGTAAGCCTTCTGCTGTCACTCCCTGTGGCACAGTCCTGCCTGCAGAGGGCGTCTGCAGCCCGGCCAGGCCCATAAGAGGCCTGCCGCAGCATGTAGAGGTGCCCAGCAGGACAGCTGCTCTCCCCCGCCTGCCCCCGCCTCCCTGCCACAGCTGGGGGCTCCTGAGGAGCCGACACTGCCCAGGAACCTTCCTGGCAGCATCCAAGCACCCCCCATGGGGGCCCAGGTCAAGCCTCGCCTGCCCACCCCCAGCCCACCCCAATAAAGGATTATTTAACTATCTGGGCTCAGGCTTCCCTGCAGCCCGACTTGTGTGCACCTCAGGGCCTCAGGGCGCAGTGCGGGCCTGGCCACCAAGTGGCGGGCCGGGGGGGGGGCTCCAGGCACGCTGCCCCTGCCCACAGTGGGCCGGGCCCTGGCTGCACCCTACCTCACTGTGCCTTGTGCGCTGAGCATCTGGTTCCAAGGGCCTCACCAGGCGTGCGCTCAGGGCACACAGCTCTCCACTGTGGGCCAGGGAGCTGTGGCTGCCCTGGACCAGCCTGTAGCGCACCTGCTGCATCTCCGCCTGCAGAGATTCTGTGTTTTGGGCTTTTTTAAATGTCTGAAAATTTTTTACTCAGGTAATTTTAACTTTAAAGAAAAAAGCAAACTGGAGCAAATGTCAGGAAATACAAGCCTTAAGTCCAGTGAGACAGGAGTCTTGTGTTTGTCTCTGTCCTGAGTGGGCACATGCACGGCACAGGGCTACGGGCCCAGTCGGCCCAACAGGACACTGCCTCCCTCAGAACCCTGGTGGCCTGTGCCCAGCACTCTGCCCCTACCACGTGTCAAGGCCCCAGCATGTCTAGTTGTCCCTGTGCTGACTGTCAGTCCAATCAGGGAAGCCCTGCAGAACTGGGCGGGGCTGCCAAGCTACTGGGCAGCCCTGTCATACTCGTGGACTTATTCTTTAGAAATGAAAATAAATTCTAATTTTGGAAGCTCCTGTTTGTGCACTGTGTGGAAATGGGGCTTAGGTGAATTGGGGGGATCCTGGGGGACACACCCACCTCAGCAGAGAGGAGCGGTTCCACTCCTGGTGGTGCCCACCCACACCTGGCCAGGTGACCTGAGCACAGTGGAGGAAGGGTACTGAGCCCTGCCTGCATCTGTGAAGGAAGGCAGGAATAGGAAGGGTGGCCGCCTGTCAGTGCTGGGTCTCTGTCCCCATAGCCTGGGTTGGCTTGGTGCAGCAGCTAAGTGGCCGACAGATGGGCTGGGGGCTTTAGGGCTGTCAAACCTGCCCTGACGGGGTCTTCTCTCCACAGGCGCAGGTTGGGTGCTGGAACTCCAGGTCTGGCTGGGCACAGTGAGGAGGAGCAGGTGGGTGCAGGCTGGACCCCTCAGCAGCCCTGTCCAGCCTGACTGGTCTCCCAGCCTAGTGTCCTCTGGCCATCACCCCAGCAAGATGTCTTGGTGCCGGAGAGTATGCCTGGTCCCCGCCCAGCATTGCTGGGTCCGTGCTGGAGCATCTGTGAGATAGGACATCCTGGGCCTACACAGGAAGGGCCAGAGGCAGGGCATCCCAGACCACTGCTGGGCATAGCAGGCCCTGAGTGCAGCAGGAGAGGTACACAGTGGGCCTGGAGCCAGGGTTCGGGCAGTGGGAGGGGTGCAGAGTTAAAGCCCTGCCTTGGTCTGGGCTACTTCAGAAGGTGAAGAGGCAACCACAGGCTGAAGTGGAAATGGTGCTGCCTAGCCATAGGGATGAGGGTAAGAAACTGTCAGGCTGTCTGTCTCCTGGCTTGGGCAGGCAAGGACTGTTCTTAGAGCCAGGGGGGTGATTCACACTCCCAACCCCAGCACTCTAGGAGGCTGAGTGGGTGGATCATAAGTTCAAGGCAAGACCCTGTCTTGAGATGTAATTCAGAGATGAGAATTTGCCTAGTATATACAACATCCTTGGTCAATCTCTAGTGCTAAATAAATAGATCAGGGAGGACTCAGGCCTGGGGTGGACACCTGGGGCACATCAGAGCAGAGCCCAGCACACAGTCACAGTGGACAGTAGCCCAGGCTGTAGGAAAAAGTGCCTCTCCTCCTTGGTCTTTAAAGAGCTGAATTTCTTCATCTGTATTGTTCTGGTAAGCAGAAATACAATAAGGTATACATTTTTCAAATAAACACCAAAGGGAATGTGGATGCTGGAGAGGGTGGCTGCACACCCAACTAGGTTCTCTGTGACATAGACTGTGACTCGAGACGGGCAAGGGGACCCAGCTTTGGAGACCTAGGAGGGAGGAGGGTCTCCTACTCTGAGCCTAGGGCACAGCCTAGTCCTGGGGCTGTGGCTTTGATCCCAACAGGTAACCAGGTAGGCAGGAAAGGAGCTTCTGGGGCCAGATGAAGCTTCTAGGGGACTAGCTGGAGCTGGTAAATGGAGGGGGTGCCCAAGTCTATAGGCAACCACTTCCAGGGCTGAGGACCTGGGTTATGGACACCATGACAGCCTCCAAGTCAGCAAGGAGGCCCAGTCCTACCATCTAGGTTCTGGCCAGTACAAAGGAGCCTCAGGATAGCCAGGGAGGGGTGGGGCTCCCCAGCCATCTCCCACTTTGTGAAGAGGCTGCTGCAGGATGGGAGTGAGGGGACCGACAGAGGGGCAGATGGGGTAGGGCCTTGGCAGTGTTCAGGCCCAGGGATGCTGCCAAGGCCCCACCAACCCCAATACTTCTGTCAGTCCTATACTTCCAAAAGGGTGGCTGCTCCCCAAGCCTGCCGCTGGGGTCCTGGTGGTGAGGCAGGCCTGGACAGCTCTAGTCTGGGAAGCTATGGGCCACAGGGAGAGGAGCCAACACCATGCAGGGCCTGCCCTGATACCCAGGGTGGTGCCTTCTGCACGCTGGACTGAGACCACAGTAACTGCCCACCCAGTATGGACAGTAGCCGTAGCCAGGTTAACCTCCTTGCCAGCACTGGGCCCTGTGTTGCACCCTCCTGTGCACTTAACCTCCAGGCCCGGCTATCATGCTTGCCTGGGCACTAGAACCTCTCACACTGTACCTTCAAGCCTGCCATCAGCTGACAACATTAGTACCAGAAGGGTAGACCAGCTCCTGCCCACCCAGCCATTTGGACCAAAGCCACCAGCACTCACTAAGGCCAAGCCACTCTGGTGTGGCCAGAGGCAAAGCCACCAGGACTAGGGGAGGCTACTGCCCTCCTGTGCTGACTGGGTGCCCCTCAGCCTTCAAGGCTGTGAGCCTGGCCAGTCTGGCATTCACAGACCCTCAACAACCCAGTCCCAGCAGACTCCCCAGTGAAGATGAGCCTGAGCCTGAGCCAGACTGGACCTAGGGCTGGGAGATGGGTCAGGAGAGCCTGGCCTGGGGGGCGGGAGGGAGGACTCCAGACTCCCAGGACAGTTACAAAGGAGGCTGCTGGAAACACACTGTAGGCCATGGCAATCAAGGTGTGGACCCCAGGCAGACCAGGTAGGTCCACAGGGTGGGGCTGCCGTGCATGCTGAGAGGGCTCCACAGGCCCTGAGCCCCTGCATCCCGTACATCCCACAATGCTAGGGAGGGATTTGTGGTCACCCCATCCCATGGGCAGAGCTGGAGGCACACAGGGTCTCACATCCATGCTGTGGCTCTAGGAGAAATTTCTGGGTGCAGCTCCTTGAGGTGTAGAATGGCAGGAGGGCTGGGACAAAGGTGACACGGCCAGGAGGGAGCATGTGCGCTTGTCCAGTGTCCCTGGGCCCAGCTCAGGATCTCAGATTTTACTGTGGGGCCAGGTCAGCACCACAGGGGCATCTGAACCCTTCATCCTGCAGCAGGTGCCCAAATGTCTGGCCTGGGCAGTGTACCCCTAACCCCCGGGAGTAACTGGCCTGTGGCTGTCCTTGGGGCTCTCATCACTGGCCTGAGTGCTGTCCTGGGGGAACCTGCACCCCATTATCCGGATCGCTGCCCTCTTGGACTGCAAGTAAACGTAGAGAGGACGGGAGAACAAGGAAACAGGTCATTTTGCAGGACAGGGTGACACGAGGTTCCTATAGAGGTGCTAGGAACAGGGGGCCAGCCCTCAGTGTGGAGTCAGCTCCTCGCGTCGTCCTGCCGCGCCTGTGGTGGTGGTGGGGGGGGGGGTGCTAACCGGCCAGCTCCTACCGAGCCTCAGGCCCAGGAACACTGCCAGTTGTGGTCTCGATGTCCAGCCATTGTGCCGCGGTAGCCCTGGCCTAGCGGTCCTCGGCCTCGGTCGCTCTGCTGGTGCCGGGGCCAGAACTATGGAGCTGATTTGGGGGTGTCCCTCGGCGAGTCACCCAGGGCCCAGCTTCAAGGGCCTAATAGTCCTTTCAGCCAGTGGGTCGCTACGGACAGGCGGGCGAGGCAGCCAATCAGAACTAAGCTTCTGAGGGCGCGTCTCGCGCAGGCGAATAGGCGGTGCTCAGAGCTCTGGGGCTTCCGCTCCCGGTAACCACGCTTCCGGCGGGGCGGATGGCATTGCTCAGGGCCGTACTCCGCGCCTCGCCACCGGCTGGCCGCGCCAGGCCGCCGCCTGCGCCCCGCTCCGCCGCCATGGAGTCCGCTCCGCGCTGGCTGGCGGGGCTGCGCTTCGATAACCGCGCCCTGCGCGTGCTGCCTGTAGAGACGCCGCCGCCCGGCCCCGAGAGCGCTCTGTCTGCACCGCGAACCGTGTCCGGGGCCTGCTTTAGCCGCGCGCGCCCCGCCCAGCTGCGGCAGCCGCGCGTCGTGGCGCTGTCCGGACCCGCGCTGGCGCTGCTGGGGCTGCCTGAGCCCGACGCGGGCGCCGAGGCCGAGGCCGCGCTCTTCTTCAGCGGCAACGCGCTGTTGCCGGGCGCCGACCCCGCCGCGCACTGCTACTGCGGCCACCAGTTTGGGCAGTTCGCCGGGCAGCTGGGCGACGGCGCCGCCATGTACTTGGGCGAAGTGTGCACGGAGGCCGGCGAGCGCTGGGAGCTGCAGCTCAAGGGCGCTGGCCCCACGGCCTTCTCCAGGTGCCGGCCGGCGGGAGGGGCAGGGTCTGGGCTCTGGGCGCGCTGGGGCGGGGGCAGCTTTTCAGCTCCCTAGCGCTTTCCTCCTGGGTCGAGCCTGAAGTGTCCTAGAGAGGGCCCAGCCCTTGTGAGGGCAAGGAAGATGGTCGGTGGCCACAGCGAAAGAGGAACCTCTGCCAGGACCCCGCCTGATTGGCACAGGGTGGGGAGGCACCTCCCACCTTTAAGAGCAGGCACCACTGGCTGTCTGCGCTCTGCTCTATAAACACGCCGAGAACTTTGGAGTCTGTTCCGCGGTGGCGTTCACTTGTGTTTACTGAGGCTCCTAGCCCAGGGGCCGGGCCAGTGACACGGGCTTCCTCCAAATGCCACCTGGCAGTCTGGGGAACAGTAGCTCTTAAGACCACCCTGCCTCTGGAGGGCACAGTGTTTTCCAAGGCAGGCTTGGGTCCAGATCTGTAGTCCTGCATCCTAGGTAGCCAGCACTTTTAACTACTAGATTCCCATGTGTATCCATACTCTTTAAGTGCTTGTCGAATAAGTAAAAATGTGTAAATTGGCATTTTATGGTTAGATGCATGCCATTCATCCCCTCTCCCTCCAGCCACTCGCTCGACCACTGGGCCCTATCTCCATGTCCCAGGCCACATCGTCAAAATGGGTGGTTCTTCCTGATTCCCCATAACTAGCCCTTTCAGCTCTGAGATCACTAGACCATTTTATTTTGAGGCAACATCTCAGGTATCTATAACCCCACCATTCTGGGAGGCAGAGGCAGCAAGATAAGTCCAAGCTCAGCCCAGGCAATTTAGCAACTTAGCAAGACTGTCTCAAAAAATAAAAGGCTGGGGATGTAGCTCTAGGGGTGGAGTGCTTAACTTAACGTAGCATGCTCAAGCTCAGGCCCCATTTTAGGGGTGGGGCAGATTTTTGTCTTAGAAAGCTGTACTTCTTCCTTTTCAGGGAAATTGCCTGATGGCACAGTGACCTCTCTGTTTGACTTCAGACAGGCGGACGGTCGCAAAGTCCTGAGGTCCAGCATCCGTGAGTTCCTGTGCAGTGAGGCCATGTTCCACCTGGGGGTTCCCACCACCCGGGCTGGGGCCTGCGTCACATCTGAGTCTACAGTGGTGCGAGATGTGTTCTATGATGGTAATCCAAAATATGAAAAGTGCACGGTTGTGTTGCGTATAGCTCCCACCTTCATAAGGTAATGCTGGGCTCCTTGAGGCCTGTGTGAATATGCTTGCTCACAGAGGCTGAGAGATGTGGGTCTGTGCATTCAGGATGTCCACAGAGCACATTCACAAGGTGACAGTGCCAGGACCGGCCCCTGACCTCAGAATGTCCAGATTGTCCACCAGGTAGACACATCACCACCCAGGGGAGACCTGTGCTACAGGAGGTTCCTGCCTCTGTTCAGCCCTGTGTTACAGCCAGAAGTGATGCTGAGGTTGGACCAGACAGGGCAGCTCAGGTGGGACCCAGGGTGGTTGCCTAGGAAAGGCAGCCATGCAGGCCTCTAGAAGGTGCCCTGGCAGAGTTTACAACAAGGAACCACCTCAGAGTGGCCAGGAAGTGGCCGCTGCAGCACGGGTGGCCCAGGCTCTTTATCTGCCATCCTTTCTTCCTGCTCTTGGCTCTTGCCTCTGCTGCCTGGCATCCAATGCTTTCAGAACTGGTTCCCTGGATCCACAGCAGTCAGGAAGACAGAGCTGGGCTGGGCAGTGGCTCACCTGGCATGCCAGGCCCCAGAGGACCACCAGCTGCCCACACTGGGAGAGGCTGTGTCCGTCTCTGGTTTCTCCTGACTCCTGAGGCGGTGGAAGGAGCCAGAGCCAAAATCTACCTCACCCTGGGCTGCCCTTGTCCACACAACCCTGGTGACACTGGATAGAGATGACCTGTGCCTTAGATGATGCCTATCACTGGCTTCTGCCCACTCCTTGCCAGTGGCAATCCGTTACAACTACCAAACATGTCCCCAGATGCCTGGCAATCTCTGAGGGAAAGTTGCCCCATTGAAAACCATGCTGACCATGTGCTGGTCCCCACCAGGACCCTCCATGGAGTTCAGGTGCAGGAAGTATCTGTGACTGTTTCTGGACCTCAGCACCCCACAAGCTGTCTGGCAATAGTCACTGTCCTACTGGGTGCTCCCCGCCATGGGCCACAAGGTCTCCCACAGCTTCTTTCTCTCCTTGTCTTCACAGGGGCTGGGTACGTCTGACCTGTTCAACACCTAGGTCTTCCCTCCAGGTTTGGATCCTTTGAGATCTTTAAGCCAGCTGATGAGTACACAGGGCGTGCGGGCCCCAGTGTGGAACGGAATGATATCCGAGTCCAGCTGCTTGATTATGTGATCAGCTCTTTCTACCCTGAAATCCAGGCTGCCCATGCCTGCGACAGTGACCATGTGCCAAGGAACGCAGCCTTCTTCCGGGAGGTGCGTGGAGTCCATGTGGCCCCTGTGGCAGCACAGCCCACCTGTTTCTGGACATAGCTGTACTGGCCAGTGGGCAAAGGTTTCTGCCCAGTACCCTGCTGCCCTTGGGCCACCGCCATAGCCCTATGGGTGGGGCCAGCAAGCACACTGGCCAGACTGAGCAGTGAGAGAGCTGGCTGGGGTCGTGGAGGCAGCAGCAGGAGGGCTGTGTTGTCCCTTGGGGCCAGCACAGGTGTCTCCAGGTCCTGGTGAGAGCAAGAGCACTCGCCAGTGCTCCTGTGTCCTGCTGGTCAATGCTGATGGACCTAGGAGTGGCTCAGGCCACCCCTACTGGGGTTTTTTTTGTTTTTGTTTTTCTTGTTGTGACAAGCCCAGTCTTTTTATTTCTTTATTTTTTATTTTTTTGCGGTACTGGGGATTGAACTCAGGACCTTGTGCTTGCCAGGCAGGTGCTTATTCCACTGAACTATATCCCCAGCCCCCCTACTGGGGTTTGAGTCTCTCCAGAACTGGCAGGCCTGACCCTGCCCTCAACCAGACAATGCAGTGCTCACATGTGACCTGGCAGCACTGTCCCATCACATCCAGCCTGCGGCAGTCCTGGGCCTCACCTGGCCTGGCTGGGGCCTGCA
The DNA here is from genome assembly GCA_004027595.1 of Dinomys branickii. Classification (NCBI taxonomy): domain Eukaryota; kingdom Metazoa; phylum Chordata; class Mammalia; order Rodentia; family Dinomyidae; genus Dinomys; species Dinomys branickii. Next base: position 10,077 of record PVLD010006892.1, on the reverse strand, counting down.
GTCCTTGTGGCCTAGGGCATGTGATAGGCGAGCACTTCTCCAGGAGTAAGTGGACTGCCATGGGCAGCGGCAGCAGGGCCAAACACAGACCCCAGACTTCAAGGCTTGGGCTGTAACAGCCAAACCAGCCCAAAGACATGGGTACTGAGCAGGCCTCTGGGGCACCATCCTGCAGCAACTGTTCATGTACCAGCTCAGGCACACACCATACGTGTGGGTGGGACTGCAGGGGCCAGGAGATGGGCATGGGGCCTCCCAGCCCACTCAGGATGGTGCACTCATGGCTGTACAAAGGGCCTATGGGTCCTCAGTGAAGCCCTGCAACCTGGGTCTCACTCTCAAGGTGACTGGGTTCAGGTGCTACAGCTGCTGTCTTGCTGGGGCAGGTAGGGAGCAGGGTTGGTGGCCAGTGTGGCACCCAGCATGGAATGGGATGTGTGGAGGACACAGTGTTATGGACGCAGGCAGGCACCCATGAGATTTCCCCCTGGGCCTGGGTCTGGGGAGTATGCAGGAGCAAGGGCCACGTACCCCAACTCTGGAAGTCCTACAAGGGGAAGGGGAGGTCCCTGGGAAGAAGGGCTGAGTCATGCTACTGGCCAGGGTGTGTACTTGTGGAGTGCTAAGTACCTGTCCTACCCCAGGTCACACGACGCACGGCCCGGATGGTGGCCGAGTGGCAGTGTGTGGGCTTCTGCCACGGTGTCCTGAACACTGACAACATGAGCATCGTGGGGCTCACAATCGACTACGGGCCTTTTGGCTTCCTGGACAGGCAAGTGGTCTGGGAACAGCAGTGGCACTGCAGCATGGGTTTATGGGGGGGCGTGGGGGGGCGGGCTGGAGCCTCAAACTGGGTGAGCGCAGCTGCTACACACGTTTTTGAGTGTTTGGCTCTCAGCAGTGTCAGTTCAGCTCCTTGGAGCAGAAATATACTGGAGCCTCAAGCAAAGCACTGTGAGCTGTCTCAGCATCTCATTTACTTTCTCAGTGAGGTATTTTGTAGTGCTGGAGATTGAACCCAGGAACAGTCCCACATGGTGTATCCCCAGCCCTTTATTTTGAAGCAGGGTCTTGCGGAGTCACTAAATTGTGCAGACTGGCCTGAATTTATGATCCTCCTGCCTCAGCCTCCCACGTAACTAGTTACAGGAGTATGTACCCAGCTCATTTTAGCATTTTAGAAAGGGCCGCTTCACAGATGAGTGGAGGAGTGCTACATCTCCAGCTCTGGAGGTAGTCAGGGCCATCGAGGGCCTTGCTAGAGCTGCAGGGATAGGACACCAGGCAGGTTCCGCCCTCAGCATGTCCTGACAGATCTGTGTCCCCTGCCATGTGACAGGTATGACCCTGACCATGTGTGCAACGCCTCTGACAGCGCTGGGCGCTATACATATAGCAAGCAGCCTGAGGTATGTAAGTGGAACCTGCAGAAGCTGGCTGAGGCACTGGAGCCTGAGCTGCCCCTCGCCCTGGGAGAGGCCATTGTGGCTGAAGAGTTTGATCCGGAGTTCCAGAAACACTACCTGTACAAGATGCGCAGGAAGCTGGGCCTCGTGCGGGGTGAGCAGGAGGAAGACGGCACACTAGTAGCCAAGCTCCTGGAGACCATGCACCTGACTGGTGAGCAAGGCACACACACTCAGCCTGACTGTTGCTGGAAACATGTAGTTCAGCCTCTGTGTGGACTTTCTCTTTTGCAGGAATGTATTGGGGATTCTTTTTTTAAAAAAGACAGGATCTGGTTGTATAATTTACTCTGATCTTTAACTTTAGTCTTCAAAATCAAAGGTGATCCTCGATTCAGCCACCTGAGTGCTGACTTACAGGCGTGCACCACCTCGGCCATCAAGTATACACAATTTAAAGTAATTTCTAACCTTACTCTATTATGACTGGAGAATATATCAGACTTTTTTAATTTGGTCATTTGCTCCAGTGTGTCCTGGAGAAATGTCCTGTTCTTGCTGGCCAGTCTCTGGTCCTGTTGGCTAGATTGTTGCTCAGGTCGTTTCTTTATTGATCTACCCAGGTTCTCTGTCCACTACTGAAAGCAGCACATTAAGGGCTCCAGCTTTTCACTGTTACAAATCCCTCCGAGTTCTGTAAATGTGTGCTTTGTGTGTTACGGCACTGTCATTTGGTTTATATATTTCATGTTTGTTTTTCCATGGTACAGGAAAACTACCTAGTGCTTATTATCTTTTTATTTGGAGTCGAGTCTCACAAAGTTGCCCAGCCTGAGCTCAAACTTTCGATCCCCCGGCCTCAGCCTGCTCAAGTACTGGGATCACAAGAGTACCAGGCTATCTTTTTGATGATTTGACTATCTCTATATAATACCCTTGTCTCTGCATTCTTCCCCCTATACTTGGGCATACTAGGCAGCCTGCCACTGTGCTACCGCCTCAGCCCTTGTTTTTATTATTGGCTGACACGAGTATCACCATTCTCAGCTCCACATTACAATGAATAGTGTTTGCACTGACTGTTGCTTCCTTTCACTTACAACCTGTTTAAAGCAAGTCTCCTATAGGTTAGTACGGTATGTAGTTGGATCATGGTTTTGTTTTTGAGACAAGAGTCTTGTTATATATTCCACATCAGCCTGGCTGGATCATAGTTTTGTTGTTTTTGAGACAAAGTCTCGCTATGTAGTTCAGGCTGACCTTGAACCCTCAGTGATCCTCTTGCCTCAGCGCCTCCCAAGTGCTGGGATTATAAGAAGCTTGCACCATCATGCCTGCCATGTCTTTTTTTTTTGCCTTTTTGAGACGGTTTCATTTTGCAGTTCAGGCTGGCCTCCAACTCACAGCGATCCTCCTGCCTCGGCCTCCCAAGTGCTGAGATTACAGGTGTGCGCCACCATACCTAGCTGGATGTCTTTTACCCATTCTACCCACCTGCCTTTTCACTGACCAGGTCCATTCACTGTTACAGAAATCACTGGTTTAGAAGTACTTGGGCCATTTTGCTGTTTTCTGTATGTCTTCCCCCTTTTCCTAATCCTCTGTTTCGAACTGCATTAGAGGACCTGCCAGTTACAGGATGGGCGATAGCTGCCAGGCAGGCTCAGCACCTGAGGAGGGAAGGGGCTGTCGCCCACCTCAGTACTAACCACCCTGTGTTTCAGGGGCTGACTTCACCAACACCTTCTACTTGCTGAGCTCCTTCCCAGCTGAGCCAGAGGCGCCAGGCTTGGCTGAGTTCCTGAGCGCACTGGCCTCACAGTGTGCCTCTCTGGAGGAGCTGCGGCTTGCCTTTCGGCCCCAGATGGACCCTCGGTGTGTAGCAGCCTCACCTCCTTAAAAAGTTTATTTTTAGAAGGAACACTGGGAAGTGAAGGATTCAGGGGTCACTAAAGCAAGTGGGGCCCACACATTTGTCATGGGTCCTGCAGCTGCCCTCTCAGGATGGAGCAGTTGGTCCTCATGGGCAGTAATGGGCGTGCTGGTCATAGAGGAATGGTCAGGGATGTTGATCAGTGGGTGACAGTGGCAGGCTCTCGAGCAAAGGCACAGGCCCATGCAGCCTGAGCCCCCCCAGATGTGCTGCCCGATGCTTAGTGAGATAATGAAACAGCCACAGGCGGGTGGTACAGAAAGGGTTTTAGTGGGGCAGTGACTGTACAGGGCCAACCACTTGGGGTTCGGTGAGACACAGGCTGCAGAGAACACCCCTGCTCCCCTCACCAACTGAGCCCTGGCTGACACCACTGCACTGCCTACAGCCAGCTTTCCATGATGCTGATGTTGGCCCAGTCGAATCCACAGCTCTTTGCACTTATTGGCACCCAGGCCAATGTTACCAAAGAGCTGGAGCGTGTGGAGCAGCAGTCTCGGTTGCAACGCCTGACCCCCGAGGAGCTGCAGAGCCGCAACAGCGCACACTGGGCCACCTGGCTGCAGGACTACAGGTGAGTTGTTCCGGTTCTTGGGCATCAACCCCAGGGGCAGAGCCATGCACCTGACGGGGTCTGCGATGATTCCAGAGCCCGGCTAGACAAGGACAGGGAGGACGCTGGTGACACTGCTGCCTGGCAAGCAGAGCGCACACGTGTGATGCACACCAGCAACCCCAAGTACGTCCTGAGGAACTACATTGCACAGAATGCCATTGAGGCTGCTGAGAATGGGGACTTCTCAGAGGCAAGCAGTCTGTCCCAACCCGTCCTGGGAGGGAGATGGAGAATGGACAGCCAACCAGCGCCTAACCCCAGCTCTCCCCTAGGTGCGGCGGGTGCTGAAACTGCTGGAGTCTCCTTACCGGCAAAAGGGGGAACATGCTGAGGCCCCAGAGGCTGTAGGCCCTGAGGGGGCTGCCGCGGTGGCCAGCAGGCGGCCGTCCTACAGCAACAAGCCCCCACTCTGGGCAGCTGAGCTATGTGTGACATGATCCTCGTAGCAGCCCCCACACCTGGGAGGCTCCTGAGACCACATGCACCGCTGAGCTACTGAGACTGCAGCCCCTCTGCACTCTCCATGACGGCAGGGACATACAGTCAAGACCTGACCTGTTTCTGTCCGATGCTAGCTCAGCTGTGCTGCTCTGGTCCGGCAACTGCAAAGACAAAGGCCCTGCCAAGTGCTTGTAGGCAGCAGAGCCAGGCCACCCCACTGAATAAAGCAGCAGTTCCCTCAGCCGTCCCTGGTCCCTGTGCTCCACCTGTGGGAGCCGCTCACGCGTCCTGGTAGTAGTCGTTGAAGTTGATGCGCAGCAGAAAGTCCTCCAGGTGGGGCTGGTAGCCACGGTTCACCAGCTTGGTCACCACTAGAGTGGGGAGGGCTGTTCAGCATGCACCCACCTCTGCCACCTACTGCCCAGCACAGGGGAGACTCACCTTTGAAGAGGAAGTGGGAGTAGTACTTGAAGGTGCTGTAGGACTGCTGCATGAGGGCGAAGCTGGGGTGCACGGTGCCCTGGGGGCCGTCAGCAGGGGCCCAGCTGCGGGCGACAAGCTGGCTGCGGAACTTGAGCACCAGGCTGAAGAGACTGTGAATGATGTTCATGACAGGCGCCGCCTTTGCTGTCAGCAGGCCCCTGGGGGGTATGGCACGGTGAGGTGTCCCCCCGCGGTGACGGCCCAGAGCCCCCAGGGCCCCCCAAGGGCGCACCCCACCTAAAGACGGCCTTGTGCAGGTACTCAGCATGGGCACGCTGGATCTCCTCCAGGTCACTCACTGTGGCCAGCCGGGCCCTGAACTCACACCAGCTGACATGCAGGATCTGGTTGGCAATGTAGCCCTGGGTGACCTTCACAAAGTGCTGCATCTCGTGCTTAAACAGCTGCAGCTGGCGGAACTGCACTGAGCCCGCAGAATGGCTCACCAAGGCTGGACAGAGAGCAGGGAACCAAGTGAGAGGACACAAGGCCTGCTTGGGGGCGGGGGGCAGGTGGGCTGCACGTGGCCTCACCTGTGCGCTTAAGATGGAAGCAGATGTCCTTGAGTGTCCACATCATGAGCTTCAGTTGCAGCAGGAAGGAGAAGATGGAGCTGTACTTGCTCAGGCAGCCCTCAGTGATGATGATGTTGAGTGGCCAGTCCACCTGCTCGGGAAGCCCCAGTCAGTGTTGGCCCACACACAGGCTCTCCCCCCAGCTCCAGGCAGTGCTGCTGACCTTGTACCTGAGCTCCAGACAGCTCAGCACATCCGGTGTGTTGGGAGCAAAGACCTCAGGCAGGTACTTGAGGGCAAAGGACAAGCCAGCAGCATGGGGCGAGTCTCCATGAAGGCTGCACTGCAGGGCCTTGCTCAGGATGCAGTTGAGGGCCAGTGGGCTGAGCAACTCCTCAGGTGACTGCCCGGCTGCAAGCTGACAGGAGAGGAACAGGTCCCAAGACCTACCCCATGCCCTGCTGGACCCCCCCCCCATGGTCCCCACCAAACTGCCAGGGTCACCTTCTCAAAGAGCAGGTCGCTAAGGGACTGTGCAAACTCTCCATCCTCCATCAGCAGGAAGTGCCGCAGCGCCTCGAAGTGTGACTCTAGGTGCAGCTCCACGAAGTAGTAGTCGACTGCAGCCTTATTTACCAAGGAGACACTAGCAGGAGGGCCAGAGTCAGAGGTGGCTGGGGGCCAGGGAGAATGGGGTGGGGGTGGGGTGAGGACTCACTGGGCAGCCAGTGGGGCTGTGAGGGAGCGCTTCATGAGCACAGGCAGGGTCAGCAGCTCGCTCAGCTGCACTGTGGTCTCATCAACAGCCGGCTGGGCCCTGGGATCCATGGGGAAGGTGAAGGCCCGGGGCAGCACATGGTGGACGAGGTGGGTGATAGGAGACTCTGCTGTGAGACAACACACACTCATTGTGGCTCAGGAAAGCACTGGCCTGGGATACCCATCCATCATACTGTGCACTCACACATGGCCTCGTAGCTGTCCGGGTACTGCTCCAGGGGGTACAACCTTGCTAGGCTGGCCAGGTAGGCCTGCTCCTCACCCCAGCGCTGGGCCTGGACCTCCGCCTCTGCCTCCGCTGCCTCCTCACCAGAGCCAGGCTGCCCTGGGGTGGTTGTGTCTCCCTAAAGAAGCTGACCTTAACACACTGCCCCTCGGCCCTCGTGTGACCCCAAATGTAATTCCCCAGGCCATGTCCACCCTAACCTCTGTGTCTGGAGGCTGGTGTGGAGACAGATCCATAGTGTCCCTGTTCTTCTCTGGGGCTGAGGAGACACAAACAGGCAAAGGGGCATCAGCCCAAGTGCCACAGGCTGAGCACAGGGCTGGCCCAGGTAGCTTTCCATGTCCTTCAGACAGCAGCCTAGGCCCCTAAGGACAAGGAGCCCACTGCAGCTTCACATATTCTCCACCCTCAGCATGTGGCACTCCCCCCTACAGGTTGCTCCCTCACCTGGCTGCTCAGAAACACTGTCTCCCAGAGGACCTGGCTCGGCTGCAGCAGAGGGTGAGCCCTGGAGGCCCCCTACCTCCCAACTGCCTACTTCAGGAAGGCAGGTGGCCTGCTCCACTTCTGCAGATAGTGCTGACACACATTCCAGGGCAGGGCTCTCTGCTTTCGGGGTGCCTGGCTGGGACCCCTGGCCAAGGAGGCTGCAGGGCAGCCTGGGGGTGTTGGCCTTAGCTTCCAAGAACAAGGGCTGAGTTATATGGCCATCCCAAGAAGGCTGGAAGGAAGCCACATCTGATATGCTTGCCCCAATTTGGATGCTGGAGTCTGACACATGGCCATAAATGTTCCAGCGTGGTCGAGAGACAGCCACATCTGACACATTCTGTCCAACCCGGATGCTAGCATCAGACACGTGGCCGTGGATGTTCCAGCGTGGTCGGGAGGCGGCCACATCTGACACATTCTCTCCAACCCGGATGCTGGCGTCAGACACATGGCCATGGATGTTCCAGCGTGGTTGGGAGACAGCCACAACTGACACATTCTCCCCAACCCGGATGCTGGCGTCAGACACATGGCCATGGATGTTCCAGCGTGGTCGGGTGGCGGCCACATCTGACACATTCTCTCCAACCCGGATGCTGGCGTCAGACACGTGGCCGTGGATGTTCCAGCGTGGCCAGGAGGCGGCCACATCTGACACATTCTCTCCAACCCGGATGCTGGCATCAGACATGTGGCCGTGGATGTTCCAGCGTGGCCGGGAGACAGCCACATCTGACACATTCTCCCTGACCTGAATGATATCATCTGACACATGGCTGTAGACATTCCAGCATGGCTGGGAGGCAGCTGTTCCAGAAGCACAACCCTCTGTTGGAGCAGCAGTTCCTGATGTGGGGACAAAGGGCCACTCAGGGAGCTGGAGGTTGGCCTCTTGGGCAGTGCTGTGCAAGAGCGGGCATGGCAGACACAGAGGCCCATGTATGTCTGGTATACACTCATCCAGCCTCCCACACGTGTCCACCCACAGCTGCTGCTCCTCACCGCCCTTGGCAGCCTGCAGTGGTCCTTGTGAAAGTGTAGCAGTTGCAGCTGGCCTTAGAATGGTACTAAAATCGTATTCATGTGGCTGGGTGGGCACAGTCCCCTCTGCTGTGGGTGACTCTACCATGGAGTTGGGGAGCAGGTCTGAGCAGATGGTCTGCAGTGCCTGATCCAGCAAAGGGGGCCTGTCCTGCACAGGCTGCTCAGTCCCTGATCCTGCAGGCAGGAAGTCCATGATGCTGAGGCCAGCAGAGAATGGCCCGACCCCCTCTGCTGGGGACTGCAGGGCCTGTGGTCCTGGTGCATTCAGCCTGCCCTTGCAATCTCCAGGCTGTTCTGGGGGCCCTGGATCATAGCTATGGTCTCCGTCTGAGTGCTCCGGGCTTCCAGATGGGACCTAAAATGGAAGTGCACATGACCCAGTCTAGTCTTCTCCTTTTCCCTCTGGCCATATGAACCTGCAATCGTGACCCCACCCACCATGCGCCAAAGGACATGGGGACACCCAGACCAGGTGCATCCAGCTCAGAACCTCAGCAAGGAGCTCTAGGTCCTGTGCCCGGCCCTCACCTTGGAGTATGCAAGAGGGAGGATGCCCAGTGACTCCTGTGGCTGGTGAGCTTCAGACATGTCTCTCAGCATCCTCTGAAACACAACCCAGCAGGACGACGTGGCAGCTCTAGCCTCAGAGAATGACTGCAGCACTGACCCTAGCATTCATGGCCTCCACACAGCACCCCTCTGCTACCACAGGGCTCAGCACCAGCTCCACATCCTGCACCTGCACAGCCTGAGTAAGGCAATAGCGCCCCTACGGCCAGGAGAACCAGGTCTCCACGAAGGGGCTGGGAGCCAGATACTGACATCCTGACGTACCTGAAGGCGCTTCTCATCTTCTAGAAGGAAACGAAGTCTCGCACTTTCTAGCCGATGCCTTTGGACTCTCCACAGGGCCTTCTGCTCCCGCTGTGCTGCCTCTGCAGACAACTTGCTATAATGGTCAACCAGGGCCTGCCTAAAGGAACCAGAGGACACGGTCACCACCGTTCCTCTGCACCGTCCAGCAGGCACCCAAACAACGTGGTTCTGGCCCTGACCTCTGTCTTCCCAAAGGCTCTGGGCTCGACAGCTGGGTCTTTCTTTCCCTCCAGACAGGGAGGCTGTGGCAGGCTGTTGTCCGTTCAGGTGGAGGCAAATGTGTGCTGCACAAATAGCAGCAGACCCCACCAAAGCAGGAGCTACCTCACCCTAACACCAAAGGTCCGAAGACCTATGCACAAAAGCACCCAGAGCAGAACTGGCGCAGACCCAAGGACCTGAGTCTCCCACTGGCAGGCAGCTGGGCCAGAACAGAAGTGGCAGTCTCCAATTTGGCCACCATAAGCCAAGAACATGGCCTCTGTACTCAGTTCATCCACAGGAGCACAGGTGCTGTTCACATGGGCATGGGCACGCCTGGCACAACCCCAAGGGGCAACCCCACCTGCACCCGGAGCAGCATCAAAGGCTAGGACAGAGCAGAGAGAGAACCTCCCAGAGGATTACCACCCAAACAATGAAATATAGCAATATGAAGACAGAAATGAGGTCTTCCGGGAAGAAGACGACCAGCCAAGAGAGCGAGTGAGGAGGGAAGAATGGCTTCAGCTCCTGAACCCGACAGAGAATGCACTACTGGGACAAACTGCGCCAAACTGGGCAGCGCTCCGAGATCCCGCTCAGAACCCCACCCCCGCAGCCAGCGCTGCGCGAACTGGAGCAACAGCGACCGGCTGGCGGGATTTCAGAGTCGGGGAAAAGCTCCATCCAGGGAAAAACATCTGAACGGCATTCCTGTCTGCACGTTCACAGGGTGAGTTAAGTGCGCGCTCTAACCCGTTTTTCCTGAATTGGGAAGAAGCTCAGCCCAGCGAGAGACATCAAAGCAGCTTTAAGGCCTGCGGGATCTCCCGGGTGGGAAGACCTAATTAGGCGCCCCAATGGGTTTTGTGAGGGGGGAAGGAGCTCCACCCAGGGAGGAACACCTGAGTGGCCTATCTGCAAGAATCCTGGGGTGGTGAGCTGTCTATTCGCCCCGGCCAGGTCTTGGGGTAGGGAGTAGAAGCGGAAATCTCAGCAGACAGCTTAAGGGACATTCTCCCAAAGAGAAGGAATCATTGGAGCAGCCTCTGCAGCAGACC
>PVLD010006891.1:0-96184 GCA_004027595.1 Dinomys branickii | reverse complement strand
TCTCTTCTTCTTTATTGACAGCAAGAGATCTACCTCAGGATTCACTATATAATCATTAAAGCACTTTTATATACTATGTGAAACAATATTTTTTAAATAAAATAATGAAGCATGGTGAAAATGAACCACTCTTACCTATGTCTCCAAAACTGTAAAATATACTGAGATTCGTCTCAGATGTAAAAGGAAAATCACCCAACCTCAAAATGAGCAAATAAGTTGCTCCTAAAGGCTCATCTTACTCAAATGTAGAATTAAAGTAAACTTACAAAGACGTGACAACGAATTTTCAAAGTTATCTTGTAACAGACCTTCACTTAAAGTTATGGGTGACTGAAGACAAGCCAGTTAAATGATTTTAAACACCATCATCAAATTAAGCACAAGCAGACTGTGGATTTTAAATGTCTCACTACCCAATGGCGAGCCCTTCATCTAAACAAGGAATTTCCACCAAGCAAACTATTTACATTCCATTAAGAGCTAAACACAGGAAGGAATCAACCAGGAAGGTCAGCTCCTATTTCAGCCCACCCCTTCACTCCCCTAGAGCTCCCTGCCCCACCTATACACACAAGTACACAACTGCAGACCCTGAAGCACACACCAAGCATTCCCACGTAGGGTTCACACGCTGCACTCCCTCTGCCCACCTCTCCTCAATTGAAGAGCAGCCTCTTCCTGAAAGCTTCCTAAAGGGAAAAGCGGGTCTCACAGGCCAGGCCCAGGAGCTGGGGATATAGCTCAGTGGAATAAGCGCCTACCTAGCAAGCGCAGGGTCCTGAGTTCAATCCCCAGTACCACCAAAAAAAAAAAAAAAAAAAAAAAAAAAAACTATCACATCACAGGCCAGGCCTGTAATACCCCAAATAAGTGTAATTTATGGACAACTCACTGTGTAGTGTTCTTGGTTGTTCTTTCACTTCTCTCCTAAGTTACTGGGCAGAGTTTTGTCTTTTTAAAACTTGTCCAATATTATTAATCTCTTACTAGGGCAACAACCCTATTTCTCTAGGGAGCAACCTTCAAACTCGGGACATATTCCTGGTCTAAAACTAGCTTTAGCATCTGCCAATCCTGGCACTCCGAAAGGCTAAGGCAGGAGGACCACAAGTGTGAGCCCAGCCTGACAATCTCAGCCAACTGAGTGGGAACCTGCCTCAAAAAAAGTCGGGGGAGGCAGGGAAATCCACACTAGTTCTAAAGGTTTCTAACTCCCAAAGGTAATTCACACATGGTGATGCAGTAGAGAAAATCTGCTCGGTAAACTCATCCTATCAAAAAGTAAAAGAAATTACTCCTGAAAAAATACACACTTTAAAGGTTTTACTTCAACTGAAGATAATAATTATTTTGGTAACAGTAATTTCATGGGCAGGTGTGAAGGCCCAGGCCTGTAATCCAAGCACTTGGGAGGTGTGAGACAGGAGGATGGCTGCGTGTTCGAAGCCAAGCAGGGCTACAAAGTGAGTTCAAGGCCAGCCTGGACTACGTAGTGAAACTCCGTCTCCAAAAGAAAAAAAATTTCAGGACTCTTCAAAGGTTTGCCCCTCCCCCAACTAGAACTGTAAAATCATGCAACATACAAACTTGCTGCCACAAAATGCACTCAGTGCACCTCAAAATACTTCTTGGTGTTGCCTTTTAAAGCCTTGTCTTTCACAAGGTGTCTCTCACTTAGGGGTCCGCTCAGCCTAACTTATAAATACACTAAAATGTCTGCCCAACGCCAAAAGTTTTTTTCTAAATTCCTGAAACTACCTAAATTTTTTCTACGGAAAGCAACATTTTTTCTTCTGGGCCCAACTTTACACAATAATAATGGGTATTTTTCCCTTTTAAAATCGGGATTGTCATGCACCTCACAAAAATTGCTGTCATCACAGCTCCTCAAATTAAGTCTGCACGCTGACTTCCACGAGGGGATTCACTTTACGCTAATGACAGGCAGAAACCTGCTTTCTGTTTAGCGCTTCATGCTATCGATAGCGCTTTTAAGAAAATAAGGCGCTCAGTTTAACTCTTGAAGTGCCCCACAGATCGGGAAGCAGCAAACCTGCACGCGGCAGGGCTCCCAAGTCAGGGGTGGCCGACTGAGGGAGGACTCCAGCCCGCCGGGAGCCCTCGGGGCGCGGCGCGGCCCGGGCCCGGCGCAGGAGCAGCGGGGCTCCCCGCCGCGCCCGCAGAGACCCCGCCCCCGCCGCCCCCAGGCCCGCGCGCGGTCCCGCCAAGGACGCGCGGCCGGGCGGCTCCGCGGGCCCCGGGCCCAAGATGGCGACGGCCCCGGCGGCGGCGCGCTCCGGGCCGGGAGAGGACGGCGGCGGCCGTGGCGCGGCGCGGGGGAGGTGGCCGCGTCCTGCTTACCTTTGAATTTGAGGTCTGTGGGCGGGTCGAGGACCAAGATCTGCTCGTGTTTCGCCATGGCCCCGGAGGCGGACGCCATCGGAGACAGCGCAGAGCGGGGGCGCGCCCGCGGCGGCGGTCTGCGGGCTGGACGGGGGCGCGGCCCGGCTCGGCCGAGCTCGAGCACAGGGCCAGGCTCCGGCCTCGGGCCTCAACGCCTGTCGCTCGGTCGCGGGTTCGCGGGGTCAGCAGCTCCGACTCTCACAACTGACTCAACCTCACACAGCAGCCGCGGCCACGCGCACTGCGATCCTCGGTGCCCCACGTGACGGCCTCTGCGTGGCTACGTGCGCGTCCCCGACGCCGCCAGCCGCTCACGTCCTCCCCACCCCCAGGCCGGCCTCTACAACGCTAGCTGCTGCGCCTGCGCGTCTTCGCTCGCCACCGCTCCCGGTGCGGCGCAGCTGTCAAGGAAAAGGGCGTGACGGGGCCCGTGAGGCAGACGCAGAGCGCAGCGCAGGACAAGGGCGCGGCCCTCCGTCACGACGAGGTCCGAAGACCGAGCCAAGAGGCTGCGACAATGATGCCTCGCGTCTACCACTCCAGGAGAGCCGCGCCCGACTCCCAGCATGCCCTGCGCGGGGGCGGGCTTTAGCAGGCGGTCGCGCAGTGCTGCCGGGAGCTGTGGTTCAGTCGCGGCGGGCGGGAAGGAGGCTGGGATAGTAGCACGGCTTGCGGCCGTTGGCCCCACTCTGGTGCTCGCAGGGAGGCCTTCCCGCCTTAAGAAGCGGGAAGCCAACCACCGGCTATCCTGAGGCCCTGACTAGAGGTGTAGACTGGTCCGTGAAGGCGGAGCAGGACGCACCGGCTTGCTGTGTAATCCCTCCCACATACGCGGCAGCGCAGAGTCTTCAGTTGCGGCTGGAGTTGACCCACGGCTGCAGGATCAGACGAAGACGCACACCTCTGTTTAGGAGCGGAGACGTAGGCGTAGCCGTGTCACAGGGGAATCTGACTAGGCACGCCTCAGCCAGGAGTGACGGCATGTCCAGTGCGGAATTGGGGTCTAGTCAGTGTTTCCCTTTGATTGATGTACGACCCGAACCAGAACAGTTGTTAGTTTGCGCTTTAGGAACGAATTCCATCTGCCTCACTCATGACAGCCTGTAGTAATTAACCAAAGAGAAGAATCAGCAGCAGAGTTGCTGGCAAATCTTCCACAGGCTGTCTTCGTGCTCAGCCCGGGGGAAGATAGGAAAGAAACACATGGTCTATAAATAAACTTTTACTATGTTTTATGGCTCTGCTTGTATTAAATCTCTAAGAAACATCAGAAAACAGGACATGCTGATGCTACTGTCATGAAGAAGCTGCCTGATTTGTCTAGAAAATGGATGAGACACACGCTATAGCCTTAATCTTAGCGTCCAAGCTTTCCTGTGCAACCCAGGTAGTAGAGCCCACCCAGGAAGAACTCTCCAGAGTAGTTAACTCAGCATCCACAGAAGATTGCGCCACGCAGGACTGTCTTCAGCCACGGAGAGACTGGAAAGATGGGAGTGTCTACATCGTTTGAAACATATTCTAAATTTACCTTTACTTTGAATATCTTTTATTCACAAAATTTATTTTGAAATGTCAGACTCATTAAAGGAAAATACAAAAGCTGTATGCTCATTAAAAGGGGAGTTAATGTTTGGTTTTTTAAAGGCTGTGGTGAGCAGTCGGAAGGATGGTGTCCTACACATGTGTAACTGTGACAACCCAAGTAGTCTTCACAAACTCCACAACTTTTTGCCTACCTAAAGGCTCTTTTTCATGAGCAAGCTAACCTTGATTAAACAGGCTGTGCGCTGCTGAATAGACACCTCCCCTACCAAAAAGCATTTGAGGACCCTCAGTTTGCAAACAGTCAGTCAGCACACAGAGGAAGTTCTCAGTCAGTCCCCTGAGTCGTTGCTCCTTTGTCATGGGTTTAGTGGGAAGCCTGGATTGGACAGATTCCAGTTTCCAACCTATATCATGACGAAACCTCTACCCCTTTAAGCCATTTACCATAGGAATCTACTGTTTTTCTCAGTATTGCTACAAAAATCACAGAAGTGTAATCTTAAGATCTATAAGAATTTAAATAGTGATAGTCTAAGAATGCATGAAACATTTTAGGATTAACCCTCCCATTACTATTTTAGGGAATTACATTAATAATGACTCAGAGTCCTGAATCATCTAACCCTCATCAAACAGTGCACTAATGGTTAGTGCTTTGGTATTTATTAGTACCTTTTTCTTAGTAAAAATACAAGTATCACATGCAACTCAGAACATCTTTACCAATGTTGGAAAGTGTTAACTTTTGTAAACGTTGAAAAGAAGACACGCGTGAGAGCATTTATGGCAGTAATAGAGCTACTCTGGGGATGGGTGGTGCCTGTCTTCCTTAGGGTTTTGCAAAAAGCCTTCTTCCCAAAACGATGATAAAAAGCCCACAGTGATTAAGGCAACAGCTTTGTTTCTTTTTTTTTGAGACAAGAGTCTCACTTTGTAGTTCAGGCTGGCCTTGAACTCGCATTGTAGCCCAGGCTGGCCTCAAAATCATGGTGATCCTCCTGCCTCACTCTCCCAAGTGCTGGGATTACAGGCATGTGCCACCACTCCAGCATCAAGGTAACAATTTGAAATGTAATTGACATCTCTTGTTTAGCAATTAGAAATATTGAAACAAGGGGGCTAATGTTCATTCTGTTTGCATCTTTTCAAATTGATTAATGCAACACAGAAAGGTCTCTTAAAGTATGACTATATACATGTGTATGTATATATATGGTCTAAAGCATATTTCTCTAGTAAATTTTCATGAATCTAGAGTATGAAGGCCTTGAATATTATTTCAACTTGTTCAAATCACTAATAGTATTCACCTTTGGATGAATTATTTCTTGTGGTTTTCAAATGGTAGAAAAGTGTACCTACCTGCTCCATAGTTAAATAAGTTAAACTTTCCTATAAAAATGCTCTATAATTATAAATGTATTTATGAGCAATTCTCTGAGTAATGCAATTCAGTGAACAGTTAAATGGATGCAGAGTACATACAGGCTTTGGATCTGAAGTGCTGGGTTTGAGTCCTGATATCCACTGTATGTTTTAGCAACTTCACCTCACTACCTTCTTTTATCTGTAAAATAAGAATAATAATGACGCCTGTATCCTGGGTTTGTGTGCCTTTTAGTCTTGTCAGCTTAACTAGATGAAGTGCTAAAGAGGTGACTGAATTATCAGTGGATTAATCCAAGGATGTTCACCACTGAATGTGCTTTAGCAGTTAGAATGTGCAGGTGTAGGTCACCACAGAAAGTGTGCCTTTGGAGGAAGTATCTCTCAGTAGTGCTCTTCCCCTGTGCCCTCTCCCAGCTGCCATGAAATGAGCGGCTTTGCTCCACCATGCATTTCCACCATGATCTTTCAGCTTTAGAACCAGCTGACCATGGACTAAAACCTCTGAAACCATGAGCCAAACAAGCCATTTCCTCTTTCTCTTTTTTTTTTTTTTTTGGTCTTTTTGAAACAGGATCTCCTCGCTATGCAGTTCAGGCTGACCTTAAGCTCACTTTGTAGCCCAGGCTGGTCTCAAACTCTGAACGCCATTTCCTCTTAAGTCAGTATTTCAGGCACTTTGTCCTATAAATGAAATAGTTTGTTACAAGGATTAAATGAGTTACTAAAAATGTAGAGCTTGGAATAGTGCCTGGATCCATCACTGTGACTTTATTAGTGTTCACTGTTAAATTATTGCTGTGTGTGTGGCACTGTGGCAGGTTCTGGTAACTAGTGTGAGACATGTTCTGCCCCTTAAATTCAAGCCAGAGACAAATGTGGAATAATTATACAATTGTATTCCATTTGTGGTAAATTCTAGGAACAGAGTCCAGGGTGGTATGAGTTAACCGGTGGGAACTGAACTCAGGGTTTAGAGACAATCTCCTTTGGGATATGACAAGAGCTATGGGTATTCCTGATAAAGGGAACAAACAACCTGTGTAAAGCCTGGACTGGGCATAAGCGTGAGTCATTCTAAATCGCCAAAGGAAGGCCACTCAGTGTACAATGGTGAATAAAGTAAGGAGTAAGTAGGAGGGGCTGAGACTAATAGGTCAAATTATGCAGATTGTTTTAAACTATATTAAGGATTTGGGTAATAACAGGAAGCCATCAAAGGGCTTAAACAATGCAATAGTAAGAGCAATCTTTTAAAGACCTATTAGCTGCAATGTGGAGACTGGATTTGACAGACTAGAGGGGAGATGGGAAAAGCTGTTAACATTACTGCTATGACTCATAACAGGATGCCATCGCAGGGACGATGTTGCTGAAGATGACAATTTGAGCTAAGGTAGATGCAATCGGAGACAGAGGAAAAATACAGATGGATTTGAGAGAAACTGCAGTGGTGGAGTCAATAAGCAATCAGTTACTGATTAGATCCCGGATAGTAAGGGCAGGTGAGATAGAGATGATTCCCTCTGGCTTGTGCAGGTAGATGAATGACAGCACTGTGCATGGAGGGAGGGCCAAGTTCTGATTTGGGTGTGCGGCCAGATGTGAGATGTCTTTGAGGCTTTCCAGGTGATATGTTGACAGGACGTTCAGGTTGGAGCTCAGAGAAAGGCGCTCTGTGCAGAAAGTCCCAAACACACATGGCAATTGAAGTCATGGGCGTGGATGGGATCAGCTAATACAGAGAAGAGAGAACTCTATGCTTATTCCTGAGAGACTACAACTTTTAAAGATCTTATGAAGAAGTATGAGTTAGCTTTGGTGAGAGAAGCATGGCCAGGAAGATATGAGGGAGGAGAATCAGGAGGATGTAGCAAAAACCATGGCTATGTAGTTGCTGCATTCTCTCTTGCTTTAGTAATGTTTTCCTGCATTGCAAAAGCAACACCTTTGCAGCTAGGATCTTGTTCATGAAATACGTTCAACTAAAGAGATGCACACTTGCACTACTTGGAATTGGAATGAGCTGGAGGCCTCACTCTTGTTCTTTCCAGCTATTTTCCTGCTGCAGTGCAATCACAGACTTGAGGTTTTCTCTGCAGTGTTACAATGCCCATTTACCAGCTTCCTGGATACAAGAGGCACTTGGCTGTTGCAGGACTAACAGAAGCTGTGACAGGAGAAGCAGTGGCCCAGCTTCCTGACCCCTGGGTAACAGGTGAGGGGTTTGTCTGAAAGGTGCCAGTTCCAGGGCAGACTCTAAAATAGGGCTACTCTGGTGGAGCTCTTCAATCTTGTCCTGAGAGCCATTTCTGGGAAGCCCAGTCTGGATCCTACTCCTCCAGCCCTTCCAACAATTTGTAAGCACCTTATTCCCATCACTATGTCACTTCTTGCTTATAATAATTAAATGGTAGGTACAGAAATAAGTTGTCAAGAAAGTCCAAGATGGTCAGAAAGGTCAACAATGACAAATACGATGACTTTAAGACTGAGCTAAAAAGCATTCTGCTGAATGATGGTGGGGAGGGGGATGAAACAGAGTCACTGCACATGGAAGCCCTTCCTAAAATAAATCAAAATGGTCGAACCACATAAGGTCAGGATGATCAAAGGGGTACAATGCTACTTATCGTAACTTTGGGTATGCTGATGTGCTTATTGTGGCGTGTTTGTTATGCATCTGTGTGTTAGGCAAAAATCAAAAATTGGGTCGAACTCCGCAGGAGATCGAAGAACTCATTCAGAACAAATGGAGTTTTAATTAATGTTAATTTAGAACCAATTGGACCGGTCATTACCCCCATTCCAGATCAGCAATCAGAGAGTGTGCCCCTTAACTGCCTTTGTTCTCACCTTTTTTGGTTTCTCACATTTTTGGTTTCCATGGTCATAGATTGGAATGTTTAGGCCTGGCCACAGTTGTTTACCTTGCACCGTGTGACCAGGTTAGGCTCTGGCCACAATGATATATACTTTAACAACTCAGGCAAGGAGAAGAATTCCAGGACAAAGTCAGGACTGCAAAGTTAACTCTTTACAATCCCTCCAGGATGTTTCTCAAGACACATTTTGAGGCTTGTCTATCTTAAAATGATGTGCTAAAAGTCGCCACCCCTTACATGTGGGAAAGACAGACTCTAAGAGGAGACAGGTGGAAGCCTCCCCATGTGAAATCAAGGCTGGAGAAAAGTGTTGGAGGAAAACTTAACCCAAGGACTTTTCTTTGTATTACCAGGAAAAATATTAAAACTACAAGATTAATAAAATTTATTTGTAAAAATAACCTGAATGCTATATTTTTCTCTATTAATATTTTCCACTATAGAAGCAGTGTATGCTTATGGTAAGCAGTGATACAATCCAAAGGCATAAAAGAGAAATTCCTCCTGCATTCCATTTCCACTTCACTTAGGGCCCAACGTTAGCTGCCAAGCTATGTGTCATCCCCACCTTTATAAACACCTGTAAAAACATAACTTGTTGTGTTTGTTACCATCATTTACAAGAATTCTAACACACTGCTCTATAATTGCCTTATCCAATTAACAGTAATATTACAGTTGTCTGACCAGGTCCATTGGCACAGAGCTCACTTGGTCTTTTTTGGTGGCTGAATCTATAGAGTAGATCACCTTTCTGTGAAGCCATCTGTTACCTTAGTGATAAGCATGTAAATTGATGCAGATTTTTACTATAACAAATGACACAGAAATGAAGATCCTTTATGCAGACCTTAACCATAGGACACTTTGGTTTTCACAGGGAGATTCCCAGTGGTAGGGCCACTGCATGAGGGTTATTGCCTATTTTAGTATAGACTGCAGTTTGTGGACCCAGAGGGTTGTACCAAGACTGTGAGGGTGTCCATCACCTCCATTCCCACCAGCTGCTAGAGCTCACTCCCACCACAGCCATAATAAAAGGGCATACAGAAGTGTCTTTGGGTTGCTTGGGCCAGTAGTTCTGCCCACTGAAACTGCATGAACTACGTTTCCATCAAATCCACCCTTGTTCATGGAGTCTGTTGACCCATTGCGCATTCCATTATTCTATAGATTGTAAAGATTACAATGCCCGTAAAACAATCAGAGACTCTGCCATGCATTCTGTGTTTTCTCTAATATAGTTGTCCTTAAAGGAGACAAAAGGAAATCACAAGATGGCCATGAAAGTTATATCCTCACCTGGTGCCTTGCCTGGCTGCTCAAGTGTCTGATGGCACAGGTTTCTTTGTACACCATGACAAAAACCAGAGCAGATGTGGAGCCCAGAGCACAGGCAGATGAGGATCCAGGTCCCACCACTTTTTGCCCTGTATGTTGTGGAGTTAAACTCTGCGGCCTCATCTTTAAGACAGCAATAATACAACCCATATTTAGTATTGCTTATGAGTACTTGTTGGGGACCACTACAAAGTGACTCCGAGCAGGATTTAATGTTATTAGCCACTCAGCTTTTCCCACTTACTTGGGAGTAGTCCGAGTCTTAGGCACCTTGTCTGCAGATGGGCAGTTGATTCGTAGTAAATGAACCTCTATGAGTCGCAGGTCACTGCTGAGGCCTGTAACGCTGTGACGCCTCAAGGACAAGGTGACTGTAGGTGAGGACGTCTGGCCCCTACTTCCATTATCTTTAAGGAAACCATGGCTTGCGGCCCTGCTGTGGAGGCCTCCCTGCAGATAGCACACAGCTCTCCTAAGTAATAATAGTTGGAGGAGTCCTTGAAAGGGTTCCGGAGTCCTGCCCGGATTCCTGCTCAGACTCCTGCCTTTTCTTCAGTATTCTTTCTCCCTTATTTGAAAACCTAATAAAAACGAGGGACCCAGAAAAGTCTCTGGCTAATTCAGAGAATATAGAAGCTGGAAAGGAATTAGTCTCTCCTGGAAGCCCTGAAATCATATTCCATTGTCTCATTTTTTTATGTATGCCTTCGTCCATCCACTTGCTTGGGAGATTGCAGGCCTGATCGGCCTGCAATAACTTAGGGTTTTTCAACCCGGTCTTCGGTAAGTACTAACTAATATAATGTGCTTAAAATGCTGAGCACAGTACTTGGCAAAGAGTAAGCTTTTAATAAACAGTTTGTATAAGATATTTAATGAAATTTTATTGCTCTTATGAAATACAAATTGTTTGACACTTAAATCCATGGCCAAGTGTTGACCAAAATAATTTTGTAGTTTTTATAATTGCTTTGAAATATGATTTGTTAGTCATTTAAACCCATGGCCAAATTGCCTCCTTAATAAGACATTTCTCTTTTTTTCTTTTCTTTCTTTTTTTTTTTTTTTTTGTCTTTTTGAGACAGGGTATCTCTGTGCAGTTCAAGCTGACCTTGAGCTCACTTTGTAGCTCCATCTGGTCTCAAACTCGCAACTATCCTTCTGCCTCAGCCTCCCCAGTGCTGGGATTACAGGCATGCACCACTACACCCAGCACAATAAGATATTTCTTAAATAGAAGATAATTTTCCGGAGTTTCTTGAAAGTAATGACAATTTTTTTTGTCCTATTTATTGATTGACTGACTTTCCTTTTGCAGTGCTGGGAATCAAACAAGCCACAGCCCAGTCCTTGTACTACTTAATCAAAGTATGGTTAATGCTTGTTATGGTTGATACATTGTGTCAACTTGGGGAGTCTGGAGGTTTAGCTGAGTAACTCAGCAGTTGTAGATGTTGGGGGGAAAAGGCCATGCCCTTACCCTTCCGGGATGTTGTTTATTGTCTTAATTTGGGAAGTTTAAAAGGTTAGCTATGTGATTCAGCAGGAAGCCAGGGTGCTTACTTTGTATACATCCTGAGCCTGTGGAAGAGGAGGGCATGGAGACTGTGTGAGAGCTACACTCCCCCTGGGTGGGGGCAGGCTGTTTACAAGGTAGAGGAGAGAAAGAGGCTGCTTGCCTACAATTCCACACGTTTGTTGGTTGTTTGCTGCCCTGAACAGTTTGCCCTCTGCCATGTGCCACTCTGCCTCTGAACCAGCCAAGTATGGACTGAAACCTCCACAGACTGTAAGCTAAATAAACCTTTCCTTCCTTCATTTTGGGTGTTGGGTATTTTATCTCAGCAACGAGAAAAAAGTAACCAAGACAATGCTGTTTGGGGCCAAGCTCTATGTTCCCAGGTAGGGAGAGAAACAAAGAATAACAAGACTCAATTTCAGTCCAGAGTGATTTGATGAACTAAATAAACTTGAATAAGCATAATCCAATATGTGAAGAACTATAAGAACAGGAATTGGAAATAATTAGGGGAAAATAGAAACAGCAGTGATTATCTCTGCAGCAGTTGAGAAAAGCTCGAGAAAATCTTCACAACTACCTCACCATTTCATTTTTGTGCCTAAGCGTACACATACACACACATACACACTCCTAATGTTTTCTACTAGAGCATTTAATTTCTTTTCCTGTAGAATCTTGTTGTTAAAAATAAAATCATGTGCTGTTTATAGCAAAATTATTCACAATATCCAAAACCTGGAAACAACCCAAATGCTTATCCTCAAATGAACAGAAATTGAGTAAATACACACTGCATAATTATTCTCCCGTAAAAAGGGAGGAAATTCCTATCACATGCTGCAGCATAGATGAGCCTTGAGGACATCACGTTAAGTGAAATAAGGCAATAAGAAGATAAATACAGTTCAACACATGAGTCATATATGAGCTTGAGAAGTCACATTCATAGAGACAAAAGAGCTGGGGATATAGCTCAGTGGCATAAGCACTTGCCTGGCAAGCACAAGGTCCTGAGTTCAATACCAGGTATCATAGAGACAGAAGAATAGTGGTTACCAGGTGCTACAGGAAAGAAGGAATGAAGAGTTTTTGTTTAATGGGTAGAGTGTTTCAGTTTCTTAGGCAGAAAAGAGTTCCAGAGACTGGTTGTGCAACAATGTGAATGTGCATAATACTATTGAATTTATGCTTAAAAATGATTAAGATGGTAAATTTGATGTTATGTGTATTTTACCATAATAAAAAACTAGTTTTATCCAACACAAATGGTTAATCATTTAATGCTGTAGCAATGCTCTTGCTGTCCCCTGTTCTCTTGGAAAGTTCTTATCTCATTTATCTTAGTGATTTTAAGCAATACATAGGGATCAAAAGGCCAGGGCTAACTCAGACCTGAGATCAACTCTTGTCATTAAAATGAGGGTAATGAAACTCTAGCTCCACCAAGTTACCATGAAAATCAATGAGGTAATACTTCCAAATATCTTAATGCAATATTGGCCCTTGTGAACAATCAATAAATGTTAGTGATATTTACTGCATAATTGCTCACTCATAGATATCCATGTATGTTGATTTCTGTTTCCCTTGAAACAAAACTAAACAATACTTGAGGATCACTTTTTTATTGTACAAACGAGTAAGTGCCAATATTCTTAAACCAGTGGTTTAGACCAGGAAGTCAAATGAAGATGGTGGGACCCTATAAAGACACCCAGCCTAGCAAGGCCTGGCCATTGCCAGACAACTGAAAAGTTCAGTTTAAATTTGGAAATACTGAGATTGTCACCATAACTAGAACATCTAAAGGAGGATGTGGGCCAGGTATAGTGACACATACCTATAATCCCAGCAGCCTAGAGGCTAAGGCAGAAGGATCCCAGTAAGTTCAAGGCCACCCAGACTGAACTATGTAGCAAGATCCTGTCTCAAAAAAACCCAAAAGCAACAACAAAAGAAAGAAGAGAGAGAGAGAAAAAGAAAGAAAAGGAAGGAAGGAAGGAAGGAAGGGAGGAAAGCAGGAAATGAGGTGGTGGTTTGGGGTATGGGATCAAAAGTTCATTCAAGTCAATCCAGAAGTGTGACTGAGTCCTGTTCATTTGTTTGGAGAGTTTGTGCTGTGAAGTATGTACATCTATATCATGACCTTGTAAGTGCACTTATAGAACAGCAGACTTGTAGGCATATGTTATGGTTGATACAGTGTCAACTTGGGGAGTCTAGAGGTTTGGCTGAGTGACTCAGCAGGAAGCCAAGGTGCTTAATTTGTATACATCCTGAGCCTGTGGAAGGGGAGGGCATGGAGATTATGTGAGTGCTACACGTCCCCTGGGTCGGGGTAGCCTGTCTACAATGTAAGGGAGGTAGAAAGAGGCTGCTTGCCTGCCATTTCTCCCTTTTGCTGGTTGTTTTTGCTGTGCTCTGCTGCCATGAACGTTTGCCCTCTGCCATGTGCCACTGTGCCTCTGAACCAGCCAAGTATGGACTGAAACCTCCACAGACTGTAAGCTAAATAAACCTTTCCTTCCTTCATTTTGGGTGTTGGGTATTTTATCTCAGCAACGTGAAAAAAGTAACCAAGACAGCATATTATAGCAAAAGTTAGAAATCACTAAATAGCCTGGTAAATTCAGTCAGCCTTGAATATCTGCTTCTTTTTGACAGTGCTCTGGGCCAGCTTGACTGTGTCCAGCTTGTGTTTTCCTTATCTAGAAAAATATATATAGTTTCCAACTTGCTTCAGGGACTTTGTGTCCGGGACAGACGGGCCCAGGCAAGGGCCCATTTAACTCTACTTGCTCCGCTCACACCCCTCCCCTCCTTCCCAGAATGTTGAACAATTCTTCTTAAGTAAACCTGCCTGACAACATATGACATAGTTCTTGTATTCCATGTAACCAATCATGTAATAACCTGCTATCAGCTTTGTACTTCCAACCCGCAAACCCTATTTAAACTGAACTCAAACCTGACTCTGGACTGGTGATTTGAACCTTTGGGTTCCCCAGGCTGCTAACATAAAAAAAGTTGCCTTCTAACTCCTCAGTGCAAAGAGTCTATTATTTGGATTGATACTGGTTTTTCTGCTACAACCTAGTGGAGGAAATGTTCAACAGTGTTAATGTTTTTAGTAGAAGATGGTTAACTCGTGTTCTTAGTACTTAGTATGATGTACTTCATATGATGTCCTTAGTACTTGATACAATATAATCTTAGCCATCATCAATTTGTGATACGTTCAAGAGAAGTTGGAGCCCATGATACAGACTTAATTCTGCTTTAAGGTAATTACATGGTATGCTATGGGAACAAAGACATTCATGGAACTGCTTCCTCAGAATGAGGCCTTCTTTATAGTTTAAAACTGAGGACTTATGAGCTGCTTTGGCTCACAAGATGTCCTCTTTACAGAGGCAGTAAAAGTGCTCAAGAATCCTTGGAAAACTCAAACATCCCTCCTTTTTTCATATTCTGCTTTTCTGCTCTTCTCTCCCTTTAAATAACTAATTTGCCTAGACCAGATCATTCTACAAAAGAGAAAAGTTCAGGTAAGCGGCAGGATAGTCACTCCGGGATTATAGCATTGATCCCCTCCATTGGCAGGGTTTCGCTCTTCCATGATTTCTTCATTGCACTCTTAGCTGCATGCCCTTTGGTCACCGAGAAGAGCTAGTACTGTGCTAATGTTTCAGCCCGCAGGACCCACTGGGCCTGCCCACACTCAGGCCCCCAGGGCACAGTGACCAGACAGAACTTGTACAAATGAATTGAGCACACTAAGCGACCACTGCAGTCATTCCGACTTTTTCTATCTACTAGTCAAAGAGTAATAGAATTGTGGATTTTGAAGAATTATAAAGCTAAGTACTAGGAATGAAATCACCGTTCAGATATAAATCATAGGCTTAAATATTATGAGTCATTCTTTAAGTTTCTAACAGTACATATAAAGTACAGTTCAGATAATGTGTGGCTTATTGCACATCAACCTTGGCAGCACGGCTTAGTTTCAGAAGAGCTATATAAAGCTGGAATTAGATTATGTCCACCACGAAGGCTTAGTAACCATGCAATTTTGGAAATGAGCATATAAATTCCAAACTACTTGGCAATGTAGTCAACAATATCTTCTCCCTGCTTGTATGTGCTCTTCTGTGAAATCACTGAGATGGAAGTCAAGAGCCCTATAAATTATGTAAACCTTGAGTCAGAATGATTCAGTCTGCAAAAGGTAATGGCCTCACTGTCTTTATTGCAAATGGTCAGTGACTGTCATGAGACCAATAATGTCAACTTCACACAACCAGGGATGTCATGCTATTTACTGTTATGTCTATAGCATCAAAAGAAGGGCCTGTTACAGAAGCTACTTAACATATGTTCATTACTTCATAATTTTATTTTGAAATAACTTGGGACTTACAGAAAACTTGCAAACAAAAACGAATTCAGAGTTCCCTTGAGCCTGCTTCCAGCTTCTCCTAGGTTAATCTTGCACAACCACAGAACAATTAAGGCAAACAGGGAAGCAGCACTAGTTCAGTGGGATTCGTAAATCTATGTATCTTGTTAAGACTTCTCCAGATTTTCTGCTATTGCTCTTTAAAATGTCCACAATGCAGTTCAGGCATCCATCTTGCATCAGTTCTCGTATTTTCTGAGTCTCTTCCAACCCATGGTATCTCCTTAGTCTTTTCATCTTTTGTGACCTTGGTACTTGTAAAGGTATCAGTCATTTGTATGATATTCCACATTTGAGGTCTGCCTGCTGTCTTCTGATTAGATTGAAGGCTTGTATTTTAGGCAAGGGGGCCACAAAAGTGATGTTGGATCCACATCAGATGGTCCCTATACTAAATTACGACTGGTAATAACTTTGATCCTGTGACAAGTTGGTGTCTGCTAGGTTCTCAGGCTCATTCCCTTGGTACTAAATGTCTATGGAAATGACTTAAAGTCTATGCAAAAACCCTGTTTCTAATCAGATGTTCACTCTGATGGTAGTACCCACCAGTGATTCTGCTTATTACTGGGGTGTGTGCCTATCAGTGATTTCCAATTCCCTTCCTTCCTTCTGCATTTGTTAATTGGAATCCACTGTCCCCTCCTGTGGCATCATTTGCCTGTGTACTGATGGAAATGCATGCTTGCACTCCTGCGTGGTGCTTCTCCTGTGCTCAGGCCCACCGTAGTTACAGTGTCGACCAGCATTATGCAGTCAGACACTTCAGGAACTTCAGGCTGGTTCCTGTCACTTCCTGGTGTGCTTCCCTCATTTTTTTGAGCACTTACTTATTGGCACCATGAGATGTTTCAGGACCATTCTGTGTTTTCCAGAACTCATATGCTATATCATGAGATTCCTGGTCCTGTCTATTGGATGATGGTGTTTAGAAACCCAGATGAAGCCATTCAGTGTGCACATTACAACTGGAGTGTCTGCCCTTCCAGTATATAAAGCTCAGAAATACATGTTGTTGTAGCCAGAGTTTACAAGGGCATACATTTAATAGAGGACACATAATTTATAGGATTATTTTATGATATTCACCCAAAAAGTCAAATGTAGAAGAACACAAGAGATCTTTCCACACACTAGAGACCCAAAGAATCCAGCTGGGGGCCTGGATCCCACAGCAATGTCTTGCCCGTGTCCGGCTGGAGACCCAGAGCCCATGACAATATCTCATGCAAGTCTGTATCAAGGATCTGCGCTGGGAAGGCCCAAAGGTCAGTGGCAGAAGCTAGAAAGTCTGCACCAGCAGGATGAAGGATCTGTGCCAGCAGACTGCGGGATCTGCCCTGGAGCCAGGAAGCAAAGCTCGAGATAAGGACCAGAGCTCCCCCAAAGAGAACTGCCATGCTCAGCAACTGTGAGGACTCAAGCCCCTCTGATGATAACAGCTGAGTCCCTATCAGGAAAACCAGTGTGACAGCCTTCTCTAGGAGAAGCAATCGCACGCCATCTTCCCCTCTGACACATTTGGGTCATGGGCACCATTCTGGCCACTTCTTTAACCTGTGTACTTGTGGGGCCCTGCAGTTTTAAACTTTTGTCTAGTTTTACTCAATCCAGGCTTCACGCAGTCATAACCAATGAACTCGTCACTCTAGCAGACATCACCGACCCTGGCATTCACGTAGGCAACACCCATTGTCCCCTCACCCCCACCATATCAAAGCCCCTATTCAGCAGGAAGCAGTCTGAGGAGTTGTTGCCCCCTATAACCAAAAGATGGGAATGATGCATTTCTCACCTCACTGTAATTACTGCCTACTCACTATGGTGTCCAGCCAATATGGCACTGAAGTTCATGTGTTGTGCTGAGCCAGTATGGTGCCAAGCCAATATGGCGCTGGCCACTAGAAGTCATATGCTAAGCACCACCCTTCTTCCTCTGAGTCAGATTACAACTTCCTACTTCCTTTCTGTAATATCCTGTTTCCTTTTCCTACACTCCTGCCCAATCTGGTCGGCCATGTCAGGCAGTCCACCTCCTAATACCCGCCTCCAGCCTGGGCCTGTTTAGCCCTTGACCCCATGACAGGCCCTCAGAAGTTCCATGTATCTCTTCTCTTCTCTACTGTGGACTTCTCCGCGCCCACAATAAAAGCATTTTATTCTGCTTTACTTCTCTCCACACTGGAAAAACCTATCACCCTCCAGTTCTGTTTTTATGCTGTTGGCAACAATCCTCAAGTGAGGGCTGGGGATATAGCTCAGTGGAATAAGCGCTTGCCTAGCAAGCGCAGGGTCCTGAGTTCGATCCCCAGTACCGCAAAAAAAAAAAAAAAAAAAACAATCCTCAAGTGGGCCACCCACACCCAGAACCATGCTGATTCAGCTTAGCTGGGTGTTACAAGTTGGCTGTTAATCCACCACACATGTACTATAGCATACCTGCGCACATGTCCATCTATATATGGGTTAAAAGCCATGATCTCATACTGAAACCTGCCCCTGGACTCCAACATCACAGAGTTCAATTAGCCTCCTCCCCACCATGTCTTTTTCGTAATTCCTTTCTCCAACAATAGGAGACTGGACTCTCATTACCCTCAATAAATTCACTTAGGTGCTCAATCATAACATGCACATAAAGAAGTTCCAGAATTGCTAAGACATACGACTGTGAAAACTAAACGTATTGGCGAGAGCACAGTGCTTGTGCCCACTTCCTTTTGTCTTTACTTTGTGCAATCAGTTGTGTGAGCAAAACACTCTTTTCCGAAGTTACGCTGGTTAGTGCTTTTTTTCCCACCCACTTCGGTATGATTGTGGTATTCATCTGTGATACAGTTCAGCTTGTTCAACACTTTGTGCATTTCCTTTTGTCCTCTCTCCATTGTTTTATTTGGGGGTTGCAAAGCATGGTTTTGAGAGTCAGAACCAGTACAAGTTTTAAGCATTATTATACTCAGCGCAGCGTCCATCCCCATTTGTATTGTGTTTTGAGTGATACCATTCATTCCTCTCTGTTCCCACCAAACATCTGTATGTAACCAATATCACTATTTTCTAGTTTACCCTTCGTATGTTACCTTGTCACAGATGGACGGGTGTATGTAGGTTTTCTTATATAATTCTCATTTATTTTTTTCCCGATTAGAACATTATATGCTTCTTACATGTTGCCTAACTCAGTTTATCCTGGAAATCACTCCATGTCGTGTCATAAATAACTTCCCTGCTCTTGTTTACATCTGTGTAGCACTCCACTCCACAGCACGGATCTTAGCCAACTACAGTACTTTGCTATGTATGGACAGTTAAGATTCTCTACCATATTTTGCAGTGAATGGCCGTGAGCAGAGTGCCCAACCCACAGGACACAGTTGCCTCCGAGCCCTACTCTCAGCTCACATCCATGGGCACATGGGGGGTTCTGCACAACCAGCTGAAGAGGGGGCAAGAGCTCAAGCTCAACTTCTGGGCTGGGCAGGTCAGTATGGAGACCAGCAGGAAGATGTTTGTCTCAAAGCTCCCCCACTGTGAGGCTGAGTGCTGAGCACTGCATACCTTAGGTATGTCTGCATATTGCTGGAGGTGTGTCTGCAGGCTAGGTTCCTAAAGGTGGAATTTCTAGAGGCAAAGGTCGTGCACACATAGGTTTAGGTAAGGACCAATGTTCCTTCCTTTTGGCTTTGCTTTTTCTTTCCCAGAAGGTATGTTTTTGTCCCAGAACATCCTTCAAAACAAGCACCTTTTCAGTCCTCGGGTCTGTAGTCCATCCTCCAGACTCCCTAACACTATTTCTCTATTTTCATGCTTTGGGGTGAACCTGTGCTTTCCAGCAGTGGGTTTAGACCAGGCTCAGACCCACTGCTACCTCCCTTCGTTTCCCTTTCCTGCAGCTTGCGTGCCTGTCTCTGCTCGCCACATTCCACTGTAGGAATCCCCCTCCCGGGCAGGACACAACCAGGCACAAAGCGCCTTTGTGGCAGGGGATAAAAGAGCAAGAATGTATCTTCCAGCTTGGAGGAGGTATCTCAGCACAACTCTGAGTAGTGGACCCTAACACGTTACCGAGGTGGCCAAATCCCCCCATGCTTCCAAGCCTGCATTGTAGTCATCAATGTAACAGGTCCCTGTAGCCAGCATCCAACAGAAAGATTTCCTCATGCTGTATTACATATGCCCAAGGATGGAAAAGTTCATAAAGCCCTAGAGAAAAACAGTGAGGGAATGATGCCCATTCCATGTGAAAACCAACTGTTTCTCTTCAAAATATTCAAAAAGCACATTTTTCAAGGCAATGTCCAGCTCTGCATACCTGAGGCTATATCAGTCCGTGTTGGCAGATTGTTAACTCTGCTGTGTTCAGCAGCCACAGTGGGGCTGCAGTTCGGTAGAGCATGCGGCCCTCTGCCACCCAAGGCCCAAGCACCGGGTTGACTAGCCAGACAGATGTGACGGAAAGGACCACAGTTCTGTGCCCTTTTGGGCTTTCCTAGAGGCGCGCATCTCAGCAGTGCACGACTGCTTCGCTTTATTGTATCTGCCCAGAGTGGGGGCAGTTCAGAGGCCGGCAGGGAGCCGGAGAAGGGGTCAGTCAGGACCTAAGAGCATGACTGCTAGGAGGACATGTGGCCACAGGGGTTCCCTGCAAGCACACAGACCGTATAAATTTGCCCTGAGCCTAAGGTGGGGGTGGCCACACCAGTGACATTCAAATCTACAGGTGTCCATGCTGAATTCCTACATCCAACACTCCCTGAGAAGTCCTAGCCTTCCTTTTTCCCTGTGTGTGGTGACCCAAAGGGGCCCCCAGGGAAGTCCTGGGGCAGTCACCTCTGTCCTCACCTGCCACAGTTGCCGCACCCTTCTTCCTGAGGACACGGGGTCACGCCGGTCTGGGTCCCAGATCCGACTTTATCACAGCGACACCTCTGCCTGCCCCATCCCTGCATGCCCTCTTTCCCCTCCAGGTGCCACTACAGGTCCCCTCTCCCTGGACTCCTCAGTGACCCCTCTTTTCTGGCAACATCTGGCAAGCTCATCTTCTCCCTATGCTTGCGTTTCCTGTCCAGGGACTTAGTTCATCGGTATACACAGGACATCTTTCCTCCTTGTCATACGACACTGATGAGCCACTCTCCTTAGAACAGAGGAGTAGGAGCTAAAGAAGGAGAAATAGGGCTGGACACAATGACACACCCTCTCATCCCAGGGTGGCTGAGCCAGGAGGATCAGAAGTTCAAGCACAGCCTGGGCAACTTAGGGAGTTACTGTCTCAAAACACAGAACAGAGGAAGGGCTGAAGATACAGCTCCATGAGAAGGCCCCAGGTTCAATCCCCAATATCACAAAAAAGAAAAAATGTAAAGAGAAATACAGAAAGGTGTGCAAGAACTGTGCTTTTGCTGCAATGTTATACAGAATGAAAAAAAAATAACATTTCCATACTCCTGATCCTGTGATGAACGAAATAAAACATTTGTGTGACTAGTCTCATAACTGGGCAGAATTCTCATAATTGGGCAGTTTCTTGGACCATGAAAGAAAACTCACTAGCAGTGCTTTCCCACGCACACACATTTGCTTGTACACCTCCTGACACTGACCCTTACTGCAGCATGGTGCTCATGCACCTTGTACTAAAAATAGTTCATTCATCAGTGTATTAGTTTCTTAGTGGCAGTGTCACAAATTGTCACAAGCCAGATACAGTTTTAAACAACAAAAACCTATCTTTTCACAGCTCTATTCCCACTCCCCGGCTTCAGTGCTTGCTCCGGGGAGCGAGATCTGAGCGGGCAGCATGGGTGAAAACCAGCACGTGTGTCGTAACCTCGTGCTGGCTACCAAGGGGGCCGGCAGATGCTGAGACGCGGAAGCGGAAGACCCGCACCGCTGGAGCCCTGGGAATCAGGGCGCCCAACTCTGCCCCTCTCGCAGGCTGCTCACCGTGGCTGTCCCAGGTGTCACCCATGCCTCCCACCGCATCCCCACAGCCCCAACCTGAGTCCGACTTTCATACCCTCCAGTCTCCACAGCACGCCAACAACTCCCACGTGGGCTCGTGCATCTCCCCAGTGCTCCATTTTCAGCTTGTTGGTTCCCTCCGGCGGCGCCAGGCCAGAGAGACCTCTGCTCCCAGCCCACTTCCTGCTGGCTGGCTCAACCCCTGCGGATCCCATAGAGAGAGATGGTGGCAGGTTTGCTTGAACACTGGGGAGGCATCTCATCTCCATCCAGGGGCCAGACAGGGCTCTCAGCATCTCATGTGCTTGCAAGTCAATAAAGTATAGAGAGTTCTGGCGATTAAACTTAATTACTGAACAATTCAAAATTGGCCAGGTGTGGTGGCACATGCCTGTAATCCCAGCACTCTGGAAGTTGAGGCAGGAGGATCGCCAAGAGTCTGAGGCCATCCTGGACTACATAGTGAACTCAGTCCAGCCTGAGCTACACAATGAGACCCTGTCTCCAAAACAAAGAGGTTTTAATTTTGCATGCAACTTCAAAGAGATTTCCTGGAGGACAGCCTGTGAGTCTGCATTTAAAGCATTCATCTGTAGGCAGTGAGTCGTCCCTCCAGTATCATATTTCTTGACATTTTCTTCTCCTTTTGCCTTCATTCTGAATGTCAGCGATAGACGTGGGCAGCATCTGAGCCACACAAACCTCAGTCTGCTTTTTAGGCACCTAAGAATAAGGACGTGGGTGGGCCCGAGGAAGGGGGAGTGACGCTGACTAGTATCCAACCTACACAATTACCAATATTATTTTACCATTTTTATGTCTGACACATATATACAGTACACAAAAGCACAATTCAAAATGAAGCAGGACTGTATCTTGGATTTATAAACAATTTTTAAAACACAATCTCAGATGTTAAGACAAAGATTATTTGAAAGTATGCATCTTTATTTTCATTAGTTCAGCAAATGTTTCTGTAGGCACTGGTTATGTGTAAAAGCTCATGGCTTTTAAGTGCCTGGATCACACATAGGATTTTATTTTGAAACAATTAAACACTGATAAAGTCCTGCCTAAATTTCTTAATCTGAGGTTGGTTTTCCTTGAATTTATAATTAAAGTTAACATTTTAAGAAAGAGAAAGAAAAGAGAGACAAAGAAGGAAGGGAGAGAGGAAGGAAAGAACCTTTATTTTAGAGTAATTTCAAGTGCACAGGAAAAGATCAAATTAATTAAGCAAATGAACAGGGAGGAGATCATCAGAACCCATTACTGTGAATTGCTACGCTAAGAAGACGCTTAATTTCCCATTACTCAGGGCTCTGAGAGGGAGACAATTCCCTATTAACTGACCTGACTAAGGGAGGTCTCCAGGAGCCTCCTCTGGGAGCCAGCCAGCTTCACCTGTGATTTCTAAAGGTGGACTCATTAGCTAACTATGACTTCCTCCTTGTCTTCCTAAGGTCGGTGAAAGATATTGATCAGAGGCATTAGGCTGGCACTTAGCTCTGCCCTGTGAACACACCGAGGCTTTGTGGCTTCTGGGGTCGGGGAGAGAGCGGCAGCACTTTTCTACCTTTCTGGAAACCTGCCCAGCCCTTCCAGAGAGAGATGCCTCAGGGGCCTCAGAGGGAGCCGGAGGCTTGCAAAGCTGCTCTTCCCGTGCAGCCCCCAAATGATCATCTTAGCCTGAACAACGCCCCAGCCTGTGGGCTTCCAGTTGACAGGTAATAGAAGGGTTACACTTCTTTCTAATTCACCATTCTCCATTTCAATCCCCAGCTGTCATTACCACTACAATGCCTTGGCCTTTATCATTTTCTGTGATCAACTTTTAGATTTTCAAATAAATCATCCTTTTTCCTTCTGAAAGTTGACCTTGATTTTCCAAAACCTCTAAGCTGCAGCCTCGGGTGTTCCCTGACTCTGTGCTGTCCTCATCCCAGGAGTTACACCAGCTTGGGAGTCTGTTTTTACCACGTCAAACTGTCCCAGCTAAAGTCCTGTTATTCCCAAACTTGCATCCTAACTTCTCCTTGCACCTTTCGGTTTACTTTCGGTTTACTTTGATTCTTGGCTAATTTTTGCCGGAATGCACTACTGGCAATTCCTCTACAAGACCTAAGGGAAAACCACACAGTTTCAAGTTCTTGCTGAGTGTAATGCATTTGAGATAGCCACTGACGCCTCCAAAAGACAGGAGTGCTGAGGACTGAAGGAGTAGTTTAAGGGGAACCTATTAGGCTGTTCATGTGTGGCCAACGCTGTTTTGAAAGCCTCTTCTAAAGGAGCAAAACCCAGTGCTGTCTTCTTCTGTCATATTCTGTGTGTCCTTCTCAGCATGTGCCACCCCCTCCCCCTGCAGGTGTTCACTGTGGCCTGGACAGAGCATGAACATGTCCAAAGCCTCCAGATTTGGTAGCTCGGACTCCAGTGTGGCGGGTGTAGAGACGGAGGAATGGAAGGACATGGGCCAGTGGAAGGTGCTCGGTCTGAGGTTCAGGGAGCGTGGAGAAGTAGGTGCTGCTCTGGTCGAGTCCGCTGTCTGGGGAGCAGAGCAGGCTGTTACAGGCGAGGCTAGCCTTGCTGCTCAGTCTACCCTGCCCTCCACTGCTTCCCATTCACCACATTATGAAGCATCAGAGGCTGAACAAATATTGCACTCTGCTGCTGGACTTTCGGCCCCAAAAACCGAGTGCCAAATAAACCTCTTTGTTTATAAATCACCCCATGTGGGGTCAAGTGTTCCACTGGAGTAACACTGGTTGGTATAATGCCCTGTAGCCTTTCTGATTCACATCTCATATGCCAGCTGTTTTCAGTACTAGGGACTGATCCCAGGGCCTTTGCACTGAGCTATGTCCCAGATGTTTTTAGTTTTGAAATAGGATCTCTCTAAGTAGCCAACTCATCTGGGCTGGGCTTGAATTTGGGATTCTTCTGCCTCAGCCTCCCAAAGTGCTGGGATTGGCAGCATCCACCACCATACCTGGCCCTACATGCCAACTTTAATGAAAGTCATGAGGTAATTTGTCATTCAAATGAGGAGCACAGAATTATTTTGTTCTAAGGTAGTGTATTTACAGACTCAAGAAAATCAGATTGGGTCAAAGTGAAGCGAGGTGTGTTTAAAAGGAACTTGATGATAAGTACACAAACTCCCAATGGGTTTGGTTTCCCGGGGGGATTGATAAATGCGATGCCACACTCTACCCCACTCTTAGGGCGGCTTCGTGGCCGAACATAGTGGTGCTCCGTGTTCTCTCCTGAGATCGATCTGCTTGTGGCCAGGGCTGCCCTTCCTGCCTCCTAGTTTCCACAGGAACCCATACCAGCACAGGTGTTTCGGGCTCTGAACCTGCTCTGTGGCTCAAAGAAGGGCACCTGACCCAGCCCATCACAGTCTCTCCTGGGGCTATTGTCCAGGTTATTTACCCATGACCATGAGCCACAGAAGCAACTGATGATAAAATCCAGGGAAGCAGTCGAGCTGCGAGTAGGGAACACCTGTGTCCTCACAACATTTGAACCCTTGCACCCACATGAATTAGTTCATTCCCTTGGAATGTCCAGCTTCTGGGTTCAGTATACTCTGCAACTTTAGAGGAGTGGGTTTGAGTCAGGCTTCTGCCCCTGGCAATCCACAGTCACTCAGGTAGCTCATGTCCAAACAGAACAACATCTACTGATTTGGTCTGTGTTCTTAGACCATTTGTGCCCCAACATCAGGATGCACAACCAGCACCCAGAACCTCTGTTTAAGGTCAGCACTGGAGCCTCTGCTGGAACACCGCAGATCTCGGCCCTCGCTCCCTGGCTCAGTCCTCCTTGTGTGGACTTTCGAGTCACTGTTGGAATCCTCAGCAGGATTTAAACAGTTGGGGTTTCCGAGCTGGGTGTGGTAGTGTGCGCCTGTAATCCCAGCGCTTGAGAGGCTGAGGCATGAGGATCATTGCGAGTTTGAGATCAGCCTGGACTACAAAGTGAGCTCAAGGCCCGCCTGGACTGCACAGTGAGACCCTGTCTCAAAAGACAAATAAATAAATAAACAAACAATTGGGGTTTCCAAAGTATTCTGTCATTTTTTTCTTTTCATTACATAAATAAGCAGAAAAAATACCAAAGCTGAAAAAACATCTGTGCCCAGAAATAGCCAATGATCACGCATACAGTTAACACACCTTTTGTCCAGTGTATATAAAAGCAGACATCACTGTGTTCAGTATTTTCATGTACCTTTTCCTTTTTTTCATTTCTTGGTGAACTTTGGAGGGCAGGCCACTCTCTTCCCACTGCCTCTCCCTCCCATAAACACTGCTGGGGAGGGGCGCGGAGGGGCCGCCCTCCACCCACCTGATGGGGTTAGGGCCACACACTTGATTTGCAACTTTCAAGGCCAGCGACAGTCCCTGCCCCCTCCTGGGGCATGGCTTGCTGGAGCCCAGAAGAGCAAGGACTCCTGGTGGATCAGCGGGGGGGGGGGCTGAGAGAAAGGGAGTGGAGTGAGGATGTTCCCCACGGTGAAGCCGGCCCTCGCCCCTGCAGCCACTGCCTACTGCCAGATACTGACTAAAAAAGGCTCACTGCTGTAAATAAGTTTCTCACAGCTTGGGTCTCTCTCCCTCTCTCTTTCATCTGAGAGCTAGTCCCAAGAAGGTTGTCATCAAAAGGATGAGACCTCCAGGGGACTGGGTCCCAG
This sequence comes from Dinomys branickii, assembly GCA_004027595.1. NCBI lineage: Eukaryota > Metazoa > Chordata > Mammalia > Rodentia > Dinomyidae > Dinomys > Dinomys branickii. The sequence continues at coordinate 69,971 of PVLD010006891.1, read as the reverse complement.
CTCTGTTCGTTACTACCCTGCAGACCCAGCTGGCCCAACCTGAGACTCACTTACCAACCCAAATCAGAATGGAACTCAGCTCTTTTCCCTGCTTCCAGGCACATAACCAATAACTTAGTCATTCTGAGCTGCTGCATGAGACGGTCTATAAACATGGTGTCCTGGTATCCACCTTAAAGTATGACCTGAGGATGATCTGAGGTGGGCAGAAAAAAGTCTCAAGAACAATGGAACCATAGACGGGGTGAAGAGCCACAGGACTATGTACAGGCAAGATCAGGGGCACTGACCGTGACATTGCCACCTAGCACTGAAATCGCAAAAGCCTCCTAAGACAAAATGCACCCAGTAGAGACCCAAGCCTTTTTCAGTCAAAGCCTTGAAAACCCATCCTCCCTGGCAAACCAGGGAGAAAGATGTGTGCATGCCTCCTGTCACTGTCAATTAACCTACACTTGAGCTTGCTCCTACTGCAGGAACTGGTGCCAGTTGTGACTTATATGTTGGGCACCAAGCTCTTGCTCACTACCAATAACAATGTGAAGCCCTAACTCTGCAGGGAAAGAAGAGGTCTTGCAGATTCTGGAGGCAGTTGCAAAGATGTTGCTGGAGGAGGAAGCTCCACAGGAGTGGGGCAGCTCAGCCACTGGGAAGTGACAGTACGGGGTGTGTGTGTGTGCGCGCGCGCACGCACACTCATGCACACCATCCAGCCATTACGCTGTGAGTTACAGAAAAATACAGGAGCATATCTGCCATTTATACTAATGGAGAGGTTCTCAAGAAGACTGGCCAAGCCAAGCCCCAGCCTCTAGTGTGAGGTTCTCCTAGGCTGGGTAACAGCCCCTCCTGACCACGGTATTCCAAACTCAGTAACTAAGACTAAAGGAAATGCTGCTGAGGTGACCAGTGCTAGGTGTGTCAGTCAGCTTTCCATCACTGTGACAAATTATCTTAATCAACATAAACAAGGATGGTTTGTCTCATGATTTCAAAGATTTGGGCTCATGGTCTCTTGACCCATTCATTGCTTTGGGGCCTGTGGTGGCACCTTTCATCATGGCGGAGCACACAGCAGAGAGACATGCTCACCTTATAGTGGCCGGGAAGCGAAGAGAAGTCAAGGTCCCAATATCCCCTTTAATGACCAAACTTTCTTCTGTTAGGTTAAGACAGCCCTTGTGGATTAGGGCAGTGAGTTCTAGAGGCCTGAGGTGGGGCCAGGAGGAACAGGGTGCATAGGAGAGAGAGGCCTCAGGCAGGCTTACCTGGTAGCGTGATTTTCCCCTAGACGATGAGAGCATTCCTCAGTCTCAACCCACAACTACTAGGTCAGATTTTCTAGTCCAGAGGCCTAAGACCTGAAGTTTTAACAAGCATTTGTGATTTCTATGTTTGTGAATTTGAAGACCCTGATTTATATAGTCCTGGGCCACATGCAGTATGTCCACCCTTTCCTGAATGGAAAAGCAGAGAGAATTCAATAGACCACATCCTCATCCAGCAGAGGAGTAGGAAATCCAAGCAGAGATGTGTGGTCTGGGGTAGCAGAGCTTGTGATGAACTTGTGAGCACCATTTTCCTTTCGGGTCAGAGGTGAGACATCCTGAGGTCCTTGCTGTCCTGGGACTACATCAGAAAGACTATGGACTACTCTGGAGCCATCTGGCCCTGTCCTTTGGAGGAGCCCTGTACTCATTTTTGGGGTTGAACCCACAGAGAGAAGCAGTTTCCTAGGGTACCCCCCTACCCTGAAATGCAGCATCAGCACAGGCAACTGGGACTCCTACACATTACTTAGGGACTGTTTTCTAGGTCACGTACCCCTAAAGGACTCTCCTGCTCTGGCCTCTGAGCCTCATCTTAAGCAGAAGTGGGCTGAATTGAGTCTTCCCAAATCCTCATCCCTAGCACCTTAGATTTTCTCTGAGCAGGGCCTTTAAGGAGGTAATGAAGCTGAAGAAGTCTCTTAGGGTTGATCCTACTCCAGCCAACCAGTGTCCTTGTAGGAGGAAGAAGTCTGGGCACACAGAGACCAGGGATGAACAGGCACAAGGGGGTGACCATGAGAGGTCAGCACAGCAGAAAGGAGGCACCAGCCAGCCAGGGAGCAAGAAACCAACCCCACGGTCACCTTGCCGTGGGCTCCCAGGCCCTGAACGGTGAGAGATACGTCCACGCTGTGTTATTTGCTATGCAGCAGAGCAGACAGACACATGCTGAAATGTGCTGCGCCATGTGCACTCCTGTTACGCTCCATTTTCCAGGACTGTGGCAATCTGAGCTCTCTTCAGCCATGCAGGAACCAGTGTTTCCCTGCTTGCTACTGATGCCCTGGTATTGAAATCGGGTCGACTTTTTTACATTTCCCTGTATATTCCAGAGCCATTCGTGAAAATTGTTCATGTTTATTACCAATTTGCCCTCATTTTAATAGGAAACTGAGTGTATCTTTTGCCTATTTGCCTAGGGGTGTAGAATATTATTCTTACTATTTTGTAAAAGGATGGTTCCTGTTTTTCATTTTGTTTTATGGGACTGGGGATTGAACCTCACACCAAGCTATAATGTCTCTCCCCCTTTAAGTTTTCATTTTGAGACTGGGTCTCTCCAAGTTGCCAAGTTGGGGCTTGAACTTGCCCTCCTGCCTCAGCCTTCCAAAGCGCTAGGATTACAGGCATGTGCCACCATGCCTCATTTGTAAGACTATTTTCCAGTAGACCTACTAAATCCTATATTGTTCATTTCATAAATATTATTTCCATCTTTTGTATTCTATTAATTTTATTTATATATTTTCATGGAAAATTTTATGTTCAAATTTATTTCTTTAATTGCATTTGTGTTTAGAAAATCAAATAAATGTTTAACTGCTTTTTTCTGTTTTTTGGTGATTGCATTTTCTTTAATCCAACTTATATTTTATTTTGGTTTTTGCATGGAAATGGAACATTGTTTTTTTTCCTCTCAAATATCAAAGTTTCACCATATAATTTTTTTGGGAAAAAATCCACTCATCTTCCTTCATACTGAAATCTTTCCTTTCCCACACATTATTGCTTAGGTACCAGGGTCTGACTCCCAGTTACTATGTTTCATTGCTCTTTTTTCCATTACTAACCCACTGTCTTACCATTGATGTACCAATTATATATCAAAGTAGCAGATGGGGCAAATGTCTCGTTATCCCTCCTCATTTTCCCACACATTCTGGCCTACTATGCTCAGTGACTTTCAAGTATTTTGTCCGGTACTCCCAAATGTCCGTTGAGACCCTGGGTGGAATCCCACCATGTGCTAATTAAGTAGACAAAAATCAACGTATTTCAGTCTTTTTCTCCACCCAGGACCATGGCCTGGCACACTGGATTCAAGCACCTTTTGTTTAACTCCTCAAAGAACTATTGCTGGACATTTTATTTTACCACCATCGTGACTGACCCCTTTTTCCATTTTGACCCGTTATTCATCACTGAAGCACGCGAGCGTGGTGGAGTTAAGGGTGCCCGTCCACGACTGCCACGTTCTTTCCTGCTCACCCTGACAGGGTTTTCCACAGGCTTGGTCTGCAGTTAGGGCCTCACCGCTCACAGTCAACAGGATCATCTGGGATCTTCCTCCTCTGTAAGGACCTTTATTTCTCCATCATGTTAAATACAAGAGGTAAAAACGCTTGCTTACTTTTCTTGTAAGTTCATGCCTCTTTCTCATGCTGCAAAAGAAAATGGACTCGGTGTCTCTATGCTCAGTGTCTCTGCCAGAGCACACAACTCTGCCCAGGCTGCCTCTTGGCTGTGGTCATGAGCAATGGTGCTCGCAGCACAGTCTGCGGGGTGCACACTGCAGCTTTGCTTCATCCCGGGGCACGTGACAGCATTGGAGAGCCACACCTGCTCACGTCCTCTTGTTATAGACAGCTGAGTTAGTTAAAAATATTATAGGCAGTCAGATAGGGCTGCGCCCTGGAAGGAGCCAACACAAAAGATAAGACACCTGTGGGCCAGACCTCAAGACAAGGGGGGCTAAACTGGTGCGGCCACATACCCCCGAATGTAAATGTCAGAAATTGATAAAAGTAACAACCACCTTCAAAGAGCCAGAAAGTCGCTGGCCTGACCTCCCACAGAAAAAGCCCAGCTCTGCATTCATGCCCGCTTGCTACGTGACTCGCTTCCCCATTTGATCTCAGTCCACTCAGTCTTACCTGGATAATTATGCCTGTAATCTTATTGGTGGACCGTAGTGTTGTCCATTTCCCCTACCTTGGACCCGCCTCACCTCATGGTTTTTCCCTATAAAGTCCCTGGAAAAGGCAGAGTTGGGGGTAACCCACTCGGGCCCCCCTTCTATCCCCCTCTTGGATAGAAGCTTTCTTTCTCTCGATAAATATATTCTGCTCTTAACCTCCGTTGTTCTAAAATTCATTCCTCGGTTTTAGAGAACACGAACTTGTCTGATATCTGTCAGGCTGGGAGATTTATTTTCCTGTATCACTCTTGGCCCTCATTCCCTCTGCAGAGTTGTAACTTTGCCTTCCTCCTTTGACTTACACCAAGAATATTCTTAAATAACCTTAAAAATCTATGGTCAGTCATTGTTCCAAATTTTTTAAGGCCACGGTCCCTAACATCACTTAGTAACTTCAATACTATAAAGACTATTGTTAAAAATGTCTTTGATACTTTAGTCCCAGAAAAAAACAACTTCTATAAGTCACTAATGTTGGATTTCAGCATCATTGGTCCTTTGAACTGCACAGCCCAAAGTGTTTTGGGGTTTGCTTAGTTGTCCAGATGGGAGTCTGGTAGCACAGGGCTCAGTTTGGTTCATGAAGGTCTCTGCTTATGTGTGTGTGTGTGTGTGTGTGTGTGTGTGTGTGTCTAAGCTGATACACTCAGGATAAAGCCATCCTTGTTCAAGGGCAAACAGGAGTGAAAAAGTCAGAGGAAGTTTCCTCCCCCAAAGAACAGAAGAGATATAGTTACTATGAGAAAAAGCCCTTTTATATGCAAATACTTGGGGCCGGGTGTGGTGGTGCACAGAGCGAGTCCCTGTCTCAAAAGACCAAAAAAAGGCACATACTTGAATCCAAAACCCTCTCAGTGAAAAATGCTTTAACATTACAGGTTTGGTTTTACTAAAGATTATTACCAGGAATAGGCATCTAAAACTGTTCTGAATTTATCACTTTATAAATCTAAGGGCCAGGCATGGTGATTCCAGTACTCTGGGAAGCTGAGGCAGGAGGATTGCAAGTTCAAAACCAGCTCAGGCAATTTAGTAACTTAATGAAACCTTATCTTACAATTAAAAAACAAAAAAGTAAAGGACTGGGGATGCAGCTCAGTGTGAAGGCACTTGGTTCAATCCCTGCTACTGCAATAAGAGATGAGGAGGAGATAAAGGAGAGAGAGAAGAAAGAAGGAAGGAAGGAAGGAAGGAAGGAAGGAAGGAAGGAAGGAAGGAAGAGCAGAAAATAAAAGAAAAAAGGAAAAAACCTCTCATCCAGAACACATCTAATGTTCAGTGTCTCAAATTTCAGGTCCCAGATGAGAAATTTCATTCAGGATCAAGTAAAGGGAACGCTCTGGCTCCCTTTTCGCATTACAAAGCTTGTTCATTTTGCACAAGGGCATCTCCGTGTTAGTGAGGTCTCCTTTCCTCTCCTGACCATCAAGAAGCTCAAAATAAAAGTCTGGCTCTCAATGAGAGCAATTACACAGGCCCGCAGAGCCCACAGGTTACTCACTGCGCAGTTCTGATTTCCTCTCATTTAACAATCTCATCATTAATACATCCCGGAGGTTGTCCCAAATCTGTTTCGGACAAGGCCAAGTGCGTGCACCATGGGTCTGTCTGCTTTATCAGGCCGGTCACTGATAATGGTGTAGAGGAGGCCCAGGGACAGGATACAGGGTGACGGCAGCCCTACTCTGACACTCATCCTAGTAACTGCTGTGTGGCCTACAAAGACCAGACAAATGAAGCCTGCCAGGCTCTGTGGTGGACTGGAGGGTGCGACCCCACCCCACGGAGGAAGCTGCCACTCAGCTCCCAAGAGGAGATTTTTCTCTTGAAGTAATGTCTTAGGTTGCCAGAGCTTACCATTTTTCAAGAAAAGCTAGAACTTTAGACTATAAAGGGAGTTGCAGTTCTTAAAATATTGGCAACACATCCATGTGTTTAAAAAACATTCTGAGCCCATGGACAGTAGCATAGTGGGACAAGGAGGGAATGGGAATAATCCTTCAATAGGAACAAGCTTTCAGCCCTGAGCAATGAATGGATCTTAGAGAACTGCTGTGCTGCACAGTGCCTGGGGTTAGCAATATGGCGTTGGCCACTTAAAATGCATTACTAAGGTAGAGCTTGTCAACAAGAACAGTGTTCTCCATAGTATAAGCAGGCCCTGGGGCCACTGGTGTGTGCCCTCAGCCAGACTCATGCAGTTGCCCACCCGCAGTGCACGCAGTTCTTGGGGTACAGACCTCAGCGAAGCTGTCGAGCAGGTAAGAATCCCTTGGAACAAGCCACCCCTTGTGAGTTACACCTGGGCCTCTGGGCTCAGGGAGACCTGGGAATAGGAATTAGGAACCCAGTTGCCAGGCCAATGAAACAGGGACTTTGCCAGCACAGCATGGTGCTTGTATCATAAGGCAAGAAGGATCACGAAGATTTAAGCCTCAGAGAGCTTGCTGAGCTCTGCCCCACATTCAGCAGAATGTGCAGGACCCTCAGGCTGGAAACACAGCCTCCACCTGCTGGCCTCGGCAGCGTTCCTGACATGAGGAGGAGGTGAGCTGCAGCGTGACTTTTCCAATCTGGGTCCAAAATGATCTGCTCAGAGCCCTCATGGGACGCACACACGGCAGAGACTTGCCACCTGTGCTCAGCCACACACGGCTACAGAAGAATTTTCTAAAGCCCATTGTTGCTGCAAACACAGTGAGCAGAACTTTCAAAGGCAGTTGGAAGAATAACAAGATGGAGAAAAGGACTTCCTGAGTAAATAAAACTCAAAATGTACAATAGATGACAGGAAAGGGAAAGAAACTGCTCAAAGGAAGGAACGACTGGGATGAGACAAGGAAGAAAAAAGAAGGAAGGCAAAATATAAATATATATATGAATAGCTGGGATAACTGTACTGCTGATGTCTGATGGTATATTGAAAGGAACAGTTAATGCTTAAAATTGTTTATGTTCTGACCAATTTTGCATGCTTATATCTGGTAATCTGAGCACCTGATTTGAAGGTAACAATATGCAGTGCAACTACCATGGTGAATTCCTACCATCTTGTCTAGTGAAACTCTAATATTTTATCTAATCATTATTTTCTTATTCTCTTTAATGGTTTGAACTATCTCCCATTCTTACATCTGGTAATCTGAGCAACATAGTTGAAGATAACAATATGTAATATAACAACCACTGTTAATTCCTATCATTTCATCTTGAAACCCTATATCACTTTTAATGTTCTTGCTTTGTTTTATGTCTGTGATGTTGATATGCTGCTATCATTCTTTTTCTCATTTACTACTCTCTTTAAAATAAAATTAAAGAAAAGAAAAGGACTTCCGATGTCCGCCATAGGAGTTTCTAATCTCTCTTCTCCTATCAGCAGAACCATGCTCACAATATGCTCTAATGCCTTGTGCTCTGAAAGGCCAGTCTTCACACTCCCAACTTAAAAAGCTGTGTCATTTAGATATAATCTGTTATACATGTTCATTTTTGCAAGTTAAGAAAAAAAACATAAGCTATAATCTGCAGTTTGCAACATTCTCAGAATATATGGTTACTTTAATTCTGTAATTATTGCTTCGAGTTTTTCCTTCTGAGCACCACAAAGCTCACCCACCTTTTCTTCTTTTTTATAAAAGTGAAAGGTTGGGAGACAAACAACCTCACAGTCTCTCACTAGCTCATCAGAGTCATCGACGTCCACTTCCAGGAACGTGACATCGTTGTGCTCCAGAGACAAGGAATGGAAAAGTGGCCGGATGGTCCTCCAGGGCCCACACCATGTGGCTGAGAAGTCCACAACCACCAACCTCTCCCTCGCCTCCTTAAGTGCCTCCGTGAAGTCCTTCTTGTCCATGATCACCTTCACCATATCCTCCTTAAGGAGCACCACCAATTCTTTTTTGGCGTCTTCCTTGGGCTCCATGGTTTCCTCTGAGGACTTGGAGGTGTTACCCTCCCTGGGCTGGGTGGTTTCCTCTGAGAGCTTGGGGATGTCATCCTCCCTGGGCTGGGTGGCTTCCTCTGAGGACTTGGGGACGTCACCCTCCCTGGGCTGGATGGTTTCCTCTGAGCGCTTGGGGATGTCATCCTCCCTGGGCTGGGTGGCTTCCTCTGAGGACTTGGGGATGTTGCCCTTTCTACGTTGGGTTGTACTTGCTGAAGACTTGGGAATGTTCTCTTGTTTGGGCTGGGTATTTTTTGCCAAGGACTTGGAGGCTTTACTGTGTTGGGACTGGATAGTGTTTGCTGGGACCTTGAGAATGTTCTCTGGGTTGAATTGGCTGGCTTTCTCTAAGGGCTTGATGTTCTCTGGGTTGAACTTGGTTTTCTCTGAGGGCTTGAGGATGCTCCCTGGGCTGAACTGTTTGGTTTTCTCTGAAGGCTTGAGGATGCTCCCTGGGTTGAACTGGTTGGTTTTCTCTGAGGCCTTGAGGATGCTCCCTGGGTTGAACTGGTCAGTTTTCTCTGAGTGCTTGGAAATGTCACCCTCTTCAGGCTGAGTCATTTCCTCCAAAGATGTGGGGATGTGGTCCTCTTTGGACTGGATGGTTTTCTCTGAGGACTTGGGGGTGTTCCTTTGTTTGGGCTGGGTAGTTTTTACGAAGGACTTGGGGATGTTGCTATGCTTGGGTTGTGTGGTTTTAGCTGAGGATCCAGAGATGTTGTCTTTCTTGTGATGCCTGATGTTTTCTGGGAACCTGGGGACATCACTGCTCTTCTGTGGGAACTCCGACTCTTCTATGGACACGTGGAGTGTGCTGCTTACCACAGGGAGAAAGGCCATCTTCTTGGCCTGTGCTGTGTTCAAGACCTCTGCAACCAGAAGAGCCACATGGCTGGATGGAACCTGTATTGGGCTTTCTGAACAAACCAGTAAATAAATAAAATAAAAATGCAAAAGAAACAAAAGCGTTTTTTATTATCTACTCCAGGGAAGAGTGATGTCATTCTTAGAGAACACAAATGCAGTCTGATGAACAACATGTTAATTTAAATAACTTTACCCAACAGAAGGCTAAGCAGGATGTGCACGCATCATTTTATATACATAACGCTGGCTCCTATTCCCCAAGAGCACAGGCCCCTAAGGCACCCTCCTCCCAGCCCTCTTACCATGGGGGTCACCTTCATGTGTTTCTTTCTGAGACTCCAGTCTTGCTTCTGGTTTTTCTGGGGCTCCAGCTTGAGCATTTTCCATTTCCAACTCCTTTTCTGCGCCCACTCCTGCTTCTTCATAGATGCCTCTGGTGAAGACTGTACCTTCCAGTATTTTCTAACCGATGCCAGCTAACACCAAAATTATGTTCAAGTAGCACTTTACAGTTAGTTTCCTGTATCAGGACTACCAACAGCAACACAAGAGAGCTTCATGGTGGCTGCATGCTGTTGGCCACACTGCACCTGAGGCTGTAGATAAACAATCCTGGGCATTATTCCCTAAAACACACCAAACCACCAAGGTAAGTACCATTATGATCAGTGCCTTACAAATTATGTAGCTCACTACAAGTCACAAACCCAAGGTGGGGCTGTCCCAAGGCCCACACTCTGTCCTGCTGCCCTGGGCTGTACTCTGCTGAACACCCTGTCCAGGGTGGATATCATGAATCTACTCTTCTAGAATCACCCTCCAGGGTTCTCCAACCCCAGCTTTCTCTTTATGACTCATCCATTGTTTCTGTCCATTTTCTGTTACTATAGCAAAACTTCTGAGGCTGGGTGCTTTGTAAGGGGGAGATTTTATTTAGCTGACAATTCCCAGCTCCAAGGGCATGGCACCAGCATCCATTCAGCCCTGGCAAAGGGTCCATGGTGGATGGACGCACAACAGTGGAGCACATCAAGAGGGAAAGTGCACGTGGGGACACGGGAAGCTGGGACAGGTGGAAGAGCCAGACTTACACTCTTCTAGAAGCCCGTCAAGAGAACCAGTGCAGGGTCTCATGAGAACCACCTTAGTCTCTTCCAAATGCAATGTCCCAGTGACCTAACCAACTCCCACAAGACCCTACCTCTAATAGCCCCAGCACCTCTCAACAGTGCCACACTGGAAGCCAAGCTTCCAACATATGAGCCTTTGGGGGACAGTCCTCCAAACCACAGTGCTCACTGTCACCAGCTCCTCAGTGTCACTTCATGACCATGCTGGTCTCTTCTGCAAAGGGCCACATGCTGGCAAATGTCCATGTTCACCCTCCTGCCAGATATCCCTTCTCCCCCTCAGCAACGTGAGCCCCATCTGCACTCTCTTTCACCTGGGCACATCCACGTTCACTGGCACCCACCTCTCCCGGACGGGAGCAGCCTCCTGTGGCTGCTCCTCTTCCTTCTGCCACGCCTGCCCCTCTCTGAAATCGCAGTCCAAATACCTTTCCTCAGGGGCAGAGGTGGAGCTCAGTGGCAGAGCTCTTGCTCAGCATGTAATCAGTCTTGGGCTCAACTTCTAATATTGCTCACAGTAAACACATATATAAGCCTTTCCTCCAAGAAGCCTCCTTTCTTCAGCCTGGGGCCATGTGCATATTTTCTGCCCTCACTCTGCATAGCTCACGCAGGCCAAAGTGCCTCATATCCCTGTGGAATTTTGCATTCTCAACAAATACTCTGAGCAAATCCCCAACTATCCTAGTTTCACCCCAGTGATATATGTGTTGGAACTGAGAGAGTTGTCTCACTGGTAGGATGTCCACACTGACTATAGAAGTTTCCAAACATCTAAGGGCAGTGGTTCCAGTATCTGGACATTTGTACCACAGCACATTGTATTAAGGGAGATGGGGAAAAACATTAGCCTTACAGATCCATGCTTCTTGATAATATTAACCCTCCCAGGCAAGAGTTCATACTTCCCTTCTGGTTCCTCTGATACCACCAAGGAAAGCTCACCAGGAAACACTGGGCAGTGACTTACAGACCTTTCCATCAGGGTGTCCTGAAAACAGGAGGACATCTGCACTCTCTTCTGTGAAGGTCCCCAGAGCTGCTGGGCCTTCCATTCATTGTGTAACATTGCAAAGCAAGACGTGGGGTAAACCCCAGAAGTTTACCTCCCAACGGCTTCCTCCTTAATAACGGTTTGGAGAAAGGAATCACAACAATAAGGTTGGTCATATTTCATGTAAATCCTTGTGTGAGTAAGCAATCCATCACTGTAACAAAATACATAAGATAATCAGCTTAGAAAGCTTTGCTCAGGCTCACAGTTTTGGAGGTTCTAGCCATGGTCCATGGCCCCTGGTTCTGGGCCCCTGGCAGGCAGCACATTGAGGCAGCATGTCAGTGGAAAGCTGCTCATCAAGATAGCCCCCTTGGAGCACCCTCTATAAGCAAAAACCTCCCACTTGACCCACTCGTAAAGGCTTCCTGCCCTCCAGTGCTGCCTTGGGTTGGGGGCCAGTTCTGTCACTCATGGGCTTTTAGGGACACTTCTCCAAACCATAGCAATCCTTGTAAGCAGCTTTTATTATTATTACAAAAAGCAGATGATGGACTAGGGGCAGCTCATGGTCAAGCTCTTGCTTAGCATGCACAAGGTCCTGAATTCAAGCCCCATCACTGAAGAAAAAAGGACAGTATCTTTGAACCTCGCTCACTCACTGACAAATTAATTAGTCTTCTTGGAACCCTGTCTTGTACAGGGTTCCAGCTTTTGGGGAGGGATAGATGATGACAGAAAAAATTCCCTAACAGAGAGTAGCGTGTGAGAAGCAAGAAGACCAGTGCCTGGGTCCCAGTCTTTCTCTCCAGACTGACACCTGGGCAGGGCTGCTGGTCGGATGTGCTTGGAAGAGTGCTTGAGCAGAAGGTATTGGCTTGGTGCTTCACCTAGAAGGCCCGCAAAAGCCCCTGGCAGGCAGACTGCACATGGCCACGCAGCATGGGCCACCAGCAGTGGCAGGTGTGACTGATACTTGGACAGCAGAGATGTGCCAGTCATCCGAAAGTCCAGCACACCTCAGAGTGCCTGGCACAGCTAACCCACATTGTTCTGTGCACCCACCTATGATGGCAACGCAAAGGAGGATCCTGCAGCATTAAGCTTCTACCCCCAAGAAAAAACTGTTCTTGAAGCTGAAATTCCACGAACAGGCACATTTAGTCCATATCCCTGTTCCTCACTACCCTTCCTTTAACTCACTGGGATAAGGCTCCTGGGGAATAGCCAAGCCATTTCTGAAAACATTTTAGGCGACGTTCCATCTGCACATCTTCATAAAGGTGAGGAACCCTGAGACTCTGGCGCATTCATGCTTGGAGCTCCTTGTTTTCCTGGATCTGGTGGAGCTGTTCCATGTACTTCCACTCTGCCTTCTGCAACTCCAATGGGTTCTAAATCACTTGAAATATTGATGGCTTGGAATAATTTTCATTCGGCTTGTCATAAAATATATGTTTTCCTTCAATGCAGTCTTGTCTCCACGTGGCTCAGGAGCCCCTGTGGCAGCTAGGGCTGTGTCTCAGGAAACAGGAACAACCAGGCACCAGTGTAGGTTGATTTAGGTGATGGTAAAACAGCTGGAAAGGCTCCTATTCAGGCTCAGTGTCCAGGGATCATTCCCAGGACCCTGCCAAAGAGCCACATGGGGCTCTACTCTCACCTTGCCCCTGGGGTCCGCTCAGCAAGGGGCGGAGCTCCAGGGAGTGACTCAGGTGCATCTGTGGGGGGATCCAGTCGGCACCCACACCCCACAGTGAGGAAGGCGGTGTGGCAGGGTCCCCAGAGAGCCGGACTGGCAAGGGCAGGGTACAGACTGGGTTTCATATGTGATGTGGCTTTCATACACATTTCAAAATAATACATATTCATAATAGAAATATTAGGAAGCAGACAAGCAAATAAAAAAGGAAACAGAGACTGCTCATGGCTCCCCTCTTTCCGGATCACTACTATTAATGCAATGCATGTTCTTTGGGGTTTTCTATTCTGCTTTTTTTTAAAAATGGGACTCGAACTCAGGACCTTGTGCTTGCCAGACAGATGCTTGCGCCACTGAGCTATATCCGTGGCATTGTGGTTGTCTATTTACGTGTAAATTTTTTTCAAATGAGGTAATTTTCAGAAAGAGATACTGTTTGTATCCCTTTTTATTTCAGACTATTTTCTGGGGGTTCCTCTGGCAGAGGCTCGCTGGGCTGCACCCGTGCCCTTGTGGGCAGGAGTCCAGGATGGGGTCTTTGCCCTTTAACCCCATCCTCCACCTCCCCTCTCTTGCACCCTGAGCCTTTCTGGTTGGCACTTTGGCAGAGAATTCAGTGTTTATTATAACTTAGACTTTTATTCCTGAATATTGGTTAAGTCCTTAGATTTAACCAGTTGGCTTCAAAAGTAGTGGATACTGTTGTGTTAGGCATGGCCTCATTACTGTAGTAACTGGTTTTGGTTTGGATCGAAGCTGTCCCCTAAGGGCCTGAGTCACAGGAGTGTAGCAACTTGCTGTTGGAGGCGGGGCTTGGTAGGAAGAGGTGCGTCTGTGGGGTGTGACCTGGAAGGGCGGATCTCCCTCCTGGTTCTTCCGTTTTCTCACTGCTTCCTGACCACCATGAGATGAGCAGCTTTCCTCTGCTCGGGCCTTTCCACCAGCCTGAGAACAGGGCCTAAAACTTCCGACACATGAGCCAAAGTAAATCTCTCTCCTCCTTTAAGTTGAAGATGTTGGGTACTGTGTCTCTGCAATGAGAAGGTGACTAAGACAGTCTTCTCCATTCCTTTCATACAGCCACAGGTACCTGCTAAAAGTGAATAGCAGAAGAATACCAAGAAGATAGCTCAGCATGAGGCATTAGCTAAGAATTCCCTCTTGCAGCCAAATCAGAATTATATGTAGTCATATGTATACTAATGCCAAGCATTTGTTTATAAATTTTTCACATCAAATCTTTGGCCACAATTTTTTTGACTATTTCTCTTATCACTACCTGGTACTGGGATTGTCTTAGTTACTTTTCTCATTGCTGAGACAAAATAACTAACCCCAGAAATTAAAGGAGGAAAGTTTTGTTTAGCTCACAGTTCATGGAGGTTTCAGTCCACAACTGGCTGGCTCCAAGGCAGGGTGGCTTCACAGATGACAGCAGCTCACAGTGGGCAGAAGACAGCAAAAACGGCAAAAGAAGAGACAGGCAAGCCTCTTTCTGTCCCTTATGTTGTGTGCAGGGTACCCTAGGGCGAGTGTAACCCTCACACCCTTAATCTCACCATTGGACCGCGAATCAGTCACAAACTCTAGAAGCCCATCCACATGACTGCATGAGGTTTTGGTGGGGATATCTAGACACACAGCATAATAGAGATGTAAAAAAAAAGACACAAGCTCAACTTCTTAAATTCTATTAATATTATAAATGTTTCCAAATATTAGTCATCAGTAGGATAAATAAAACACTGCATTGCCATTAACATGTTATTAAGAATATATTTTGACTATTTTCCACGTGGGACTATGCGCACCAATAGCAGGGGACAAAAAATTTCCTGACCAGGGCCAGGTAATAACTATGGTGGACTCCATGGGCACTTGATCTCGGCCAGAGCTGCTCACGTCAGCGGTTGCAGCACAGAGCAGTGTTGTGGGTGGACATGTGTCCTCCCCAAATCATGATGTCTTAACTTCCATATCTCAGAATGTGAAACTTTCATGGGAATAAGGTCATCGCAGATGTACTTAGGATGAGTTCCTCCTGGGTGGGCTGGGTCCCTAACCCAATAGAACCATTGTCCTTAGAAAGAAGGTAGTTGGGATGTGAACAGACACAAGGGAAAATGGCCTCATATGAACCGAGAAGCCCAGGACAGATCCTTCCCTCACAGCCTCAGCATACCTTGAGCTTGGATTTCCAGCCCCCAGAACTGGGATGGATACATGACTTGTGTTGTGTACACTGTTTGGTTTGTGGTGGACTATTACAGCTTCCCTAGCAAACTAATTTGGCAGCCACATACACTGCCTACACTGGGTGTGGTGGTGCATGCCTGTAATCCCAGGAGGCTGAGGCAGGAGGCTCGCTTCAACATTGAGCCCAGCCTGGGATACATAGTGTGTGCAAGGCCAGCCTGAACTACATAGTGACACCCTAGTTCAACAAAACAAAACAAAACAAAAAATAAATGAACTTGTTTGGGTCTCCATAAAGTTAATTCTCAAACCAGGTGCTGGCTGATGGGTCATGGTTTAACAACGCCTAACCTATAGGATCATTTTTTTTTTTTTTTGGCGGTACTGGGGATCGAACTCAGGACCCTGTGCTTGCTAGGCAGGCGCTTATTCCACTGAGCTATATCCCCAGCCCTATAGGATCATTTTTAGTGACTTACCAGGGTCCCTCAGAATGGTTGAGCTACAATTTATTTATATAATTTTCTACTAATGGATACAAAGGTCACTTCTCATTATTTACTATTATAATAATATAGCATTTAATATATTTAGGGATCATATTCTTGATCTTCTCAGAATAAATTTCTTTTTTTTTTTTTTTTGGCGGTACTGGGGATCGAATTCAGGACCCTGTGCTTAGCTAGGCAGGCACTTATTCCACTGAGCTATATCCCCAGCCCTCAGAATAAATTTCTAAAGGTCAAATTCCTAGATTAATTGGTAGACACTTTAAAGATGTTGTACAGATGTTGCCAAAATGCTTTAGAAAAGGCTGTTACAATCCATAACTAGCAGGAAGATACTAACATGCAACTTGATGAACGAAGGAAGCAATGGCATCAGTGCTTTAATTTGCATCTCTCTGTGTTATGACTGTTTCTAGATGTCCCTCTGAAAGCTTCATGTGCTCATAGGTAGAACTCTTTGGAGGTGGCTGAATCTAGGGTCTGAGCATATGGATCAAGGGTGTGTGGAACTGGACTAGTCCCCTACTTGGATTAGCATAGTTCTGAGTGTGGCTGAATGGATTTGCTAAAGAGGGAGCCCTCAGCCTGGGTGTGGGTGGCACCAACCTTATAACCTGGATGGAATAGAAGGGGGGCAGACTTGCTGTTTCCTGCCTGCTTTGCCATGGACTGTTTCTCCTCTGCCATCCCTCGGCTATGCCACCCTGCCTTGGATCCAGCTGACTATGGACTGAAACCTCTACAAACTGTGAGCTAAAATAAACCTTTCTTCCTTTAACTTGTGGATATTGACTATTTTGTCCCAGCAATGAGAAAGTAACTAAGATTTTAGAAGCAGTGAAGTGAAGTCATTGCTGTGACTACCTGGCCATGTTGTTCAGTCCAGCTGGAGGCCTGGAGCCCACAACAATGTCTCATGCAAGTCTGCATCAAGGATCTGCACTGGGAAAGCCCAATGGTCGGTGGTGGAAACTAGAAAGTCTGCACCAGTGGGATGAAGGATCTGTGCCATCAGACTGAGGGATCTGCACTGGAGCCAGGAAGTGACAGTCAAGGTAAGGACCAGAGCTCCAGAGAACCTCAGCCATCCTCAGCGACAGCAAGGACCAGAGCCCCCCTGGTGATAACAGCTGAGTTCGTATCAGGAAAACTAGCACGACAAGCTTCTCCAGGAGAATCAACAGCACCATCTTCCCCTCCTTTTTTTTTTGTCCTTTTGAGACAGGGTTTCACTCTGCAGTTCAGGCTGGCCCTGAGCTCACTTTGTAGCCCAGGCTGGCCTTGAACTCACAGCAATCCTCCTGCTTTAGCCTCCCAAGTGCTGGGATTACAAGCATGGGCCACCATGCCTGACTCTCCAGTTCTGTTTTTATGTTGTTTGCTACAATCCTCAGGTGGGCCTTGCATACCCACCATCTTGCTGATTCAGTTCAGCTGGGTGTGACAAGTTGCCCGCTGGTTACTCCACCACATATCTGATTAATCTCCTGGTCTTCTGCAACTCTGAGTGTAGAGATTGCAGACATTTCTCAATTTATTGTGTTCAGGGCAAAGCATATAGTTTTTGATGAACACTATTCAACCTTCTCTTAGAGACTAAACTGCTGCCCCCAACTCTGTAATGATCAGGAGGGTGGACTATTATTCTCCAAGGGCCCTGAAAAGCCTCCAGGAATTGCTCCCAGCCTCTCAGAGGGGTTACCCTGCCAGGCAGAGTGAAGCAGACTGTGTGCTGTTCCTGAAGAGAGCTACCCTATAGTGGGGGTAGCAGCAGGTTGGAGAGGGGGACCCACCTAGATGAGACAGATATTTCACCACAAGTTACAGACTGGGAATTATACTTAACTTGCAACAGAAAATTTTGAGGAAATGATATTATTCCACCTATACTTTAGCCATCCCACTTTTAGCATATTCATTAATAAATCTTGGTTCACATTCTGCTGCTATAAGAGAATACGAGGTTGAGTAAATTACAAAGAAAATAAATTTATTTCTCCTAGTTATCAGGGCTGGAAATGTGGGCCTCCAATTGCATTGCCTCATGGCAGGAGGCAGGAAAAAGAGCAAAACAACACAAGATTGCATGAGCAGACAGGCAAGAGCCAGATTCGTTATGTCAAATCTGCTCTTATGATCATTGACCTTCTCTTGTGATGTTATCAATCTATTTGTGAAGGTACAGCCCTAATGACTTACCACTTTTTAAATCAGCTGCTTCCTTGCTGCCACAAACTGGGCAGCTTGGCTCCACCACAACCTTCTGCCACGATATTTCTACCTGGGGACCAGCAGACCAAGGACTGACTCCTCCAAAACCACAAGCCAAATAAACTTCTCCACCCTTAGGTTACGGTTATGGAGTACTTTACACTAGCAATGGGAAAACTGATAAATACAGAAAACTGGTATCAGGAGCAGGGTGCGACAATACCTCACTACATGGTCCAGAAGCCTTTGCGACTGGTTTGTAGATATTTATAAAGATTTGGAGATGTGGGATAGAGAAGCCCTACAATGCCATAACCAGATCCTGATGGGTGATTCTATTCAGGGCCCAGAAAACCAGAATTCTGATAGAAATGCAGACAATAAAGGCCAAGCCCAGGAAGTTTTAGTTGGGAATGAGAACTCTATTGGAATTGAACAGGAAACAAAAAAAAATCTACATTTTGTCCATGCTCTGAGACTTTGAGAGACTCTTATTTTCAGGATGAACTAATTGATCTGCTGAAGTAAATTTCAAGGCAGCTCAGTGTTTAGGCTGTAACATGAGTACTGGTCTGGCTACTGCTTGACCTGGCAGCGGACTCTGGCATCATGGATGTGATGCTGGTTATATGGGTATAGAGAATGCAAAAGTTGTGGAGTCAGAGAGGCTTCCACCCAGACTTCAAAGGAAAACCTAGATGACCAGGAAATGTACCCTTGAGAGAAGGTCCCTGAAGTCGTAGGAATGAGGCCAAAGGTGTAACGGGGACCCCAGGAAGTTGGAGATGCCAGGAACATGAGACATCTGCTGCAAAAAAGCCACATGCAGCAAACAGAACCAGCCATCCCAAGAGAGAAGTCATATGGGCTGCAACAGAGGGGTAGGGCCACCCAAGTCCTTTAGGACTCATATCTTATTACCATGCCCCCCAGATTCCAGATGTGGAGCTTCTGGCTTTAATGTTTTAGTCATTAACCCTTCTAGGTTTTGGTTTTCTTTCGGTCTCATTCTTTTCTATCCCCTATTATCCTCACTTTGGAATGGGAATATTTATTCTGTGCCACTGATCTCAGGATAATGTACAGTAACTGTTTTGTTGTTGTTGTTGTTCTAAGGGTTTATAGCTAAGAGTTTGCCTGAGTCTCAGAGATTTTGGGCTTGGACTTCTGAACAATGCTGGAAATGTTGAGACTTCAGAGAAATAATTATTGTATTTTTGGTTGGATGAGAATAGTTGTATCATGTTAGGTAGGATTATGAACCCTCCTCCCACACTGGGTACTGAAACCAAGGCCTTCACACTGAGCTACATTCTCAGTCCTATTTTGGTTTTGGAGACAAGATATCACTAAGTTGCTCAGGCTGGGTTCAAACTTGTAATTTTCCTGATTCAGCCTCTCAGAGTTCTGGAATTACATGCATGTGCCACCACATTGCTACCATCTTTATTTGGAGTTTGATTATAGATCAAGATGTGTTTGGATGTTAAGTCAACAAGGGGTGGAATGTGATGGTTAAGCCTAATTGTGAACTTGTTTTGGGGACTACTTAGGGGAATAGTATAGCACACTTCTCGGTGGGTTATGCAGGTGTGACTTTGGGGTCCATGTCTGGTCTCTCTTCTGTGATGCTCTTCCTCTACATTGCTTTCTTGCCACCGTGAACTAAGCATCTTTGCTCTGCCATACCCTTTCATTATGATGTTTCTGTCTTGTAGATAGCAAACCATGGACTGAGTCTCCTGAAATCATAAGCCAAATTAAACCCCTCTTCCTTTAAGCTGCGGGTGTCAGGGTGTTTTGTACTGGAAGCAGGAAAGCTGCCTAACACAGCTACGTAGGCTACCATGCGCATGGCCTCCTTGGGGAGTGCAATGGAAGTTTTGCATTCCACATTGTGTTTCTGAGGTGCATGATGATGCATTTCAGATGATGCATTCATTTTAATTACCCCCAAAGCTCTCGCTGCGTGACTGTGCCACATTGTATTTATTTTCTTTGTGGGCGACAACATTTTGCCATTGCAAACAGTGCATGAGTGAGCATCTTACATGCCCACACAGGTATGTATGTTTCTCTGGAGATTTACCACTGTATTCCAAATTGACTGCAAGTTCTAAAAAATTGTTTACCAAACATTATAATAAGAAAAAGACAAACTTGGTAAAATTTAAAATATTTATTAATATGAATCAGTGTGCGTTAAAACAAAAACAATAGATACAAATGGTCACTGCTGAGGGAAATGTTCTACTATAGAATAGAATAGAAGGTACAAAGGTCCCAGGTGTCTGCAGTGGCATCTTCTAAATATAAGAACTGGGTCCCGCCCAGACAGAAGCCCTTTACAGAACACCAGGAAAGGTGGCAGTCTGCACAGAGAGAAAGCACTGCCACCGGATCACTGGGTGATAGTGAAGGTGATCTAGACACCTGTGAGGTCTGAGTGTAGTCTTGAGCCCTTCAGTGTAAGAGCTTGCTCATCACACACCATGTCAGGTATGTCAAAGCCAGTAAGGGCAAAGACCACATACAGGCACTCTGCTCAGCCACCACATGCAACGGTCCTCAACTGTAGAGCCTAGACCTTGTCACCTAAACCTCCCTCACTTAAAGGCACTAGTTTTCCATGGGGGCACAGCCCATATTATTGGATAGAACTTAACTCTAGGTCTTCAACCTGTTAGTCTGCAAGGCAACGTCATAGTTAGCACCCTAATGTGCCCTTTCATGCCACGAAATGGCAAGTCAATACTGTCCATATGTAAAAGGTTTGTATTCTCCAGTTCTAGAGAATTCCACTGGGAAGCAGTGCCTCTGAGAACCCATGCTTTTCCTACAGAACACAGCCGTGAGCCAAACCCAGCCAGTGTGAAATAGATTACATGTCAGCGTAACCAGTAGTCATATTTACATATGTATACACATATCCCCACATGACAGAAAAGCAGAGAAGGGGCAAATATGTGGCGATGATGCCAGAGATGCTACAGTACATAAAATACTTGACATTTTTGAGCATTGTTAATTTCCAGGCATTATATACTACTATGTGGTTGTGCATCCGTGATTAGAATAGCCAGAAGATAATTTCAAGCCCAAATAAGAAAGGGTAGGAGGCCTCATCATGGACAAGGTCAAGCTTCTGTCTTTGAAGGAGATTCACATCTCTGCGAAGAATTGTGCACCAAAGTTCCACCTGCTTTCCTTGCCCGTTGCTCTGAGTGGTGATGGTATATGTATTTGGTCTTCTGATTGGCTTCAGCCATCAAGGCAATACATAACAGTAAAGACAATGGCTCACCCCTTTGCATGCTTCTGAAATGTAGCTAGGGGCTCATTAGTGGGCAGCTCCCTACACATGGTTAAGACTGGACATTTTATGCAAAATACAACCACCGCTAACACAGTTAAAGCTGCCACACTCTCTGCTGGGGTGTGATCTGTCTTAGCTCAGAAACCTGAGCTGCTGGCTAGAGTTCTATGCTGGTGCTCGAGGAAAGTGGCACAAGGAAAGGCCGAGGCGGGCCTGTATGACACTGGCAAGGAGGGCACTTCAATGTTCAATTTTCTCTCCTCTGGCAAGAGGTACGGTCGTCTCTGGGCCTGCGGCAGAAGCGTACCAGGCAGGATTACTGGCGCTGTGGAAAGGAACTCTGACAATCTCTGCAAAGGCCCTGCTGAGACATCCAAATGTCACTTACTAGCTGCTTTGGAGTGCCTGGGGGAGCCAAGTGACACTCTTGAAACCAAACTAAGTGTTTTCTGGCCTTCACACTCTAAGGCTGTCAATCACCTCTCCAAAGTTGGGCAAAGCAGTAAGAACTCAAATTAACAGCACATCTTTGAGTAGAAAAAAAGAAAGTGTGATGAGAACCTGGCCATGTTTCACTGATTATCATCAATGCAGAGAGAGCAAAAACTTGGCCCTCAGGCACTCCAGTTCCTCCTTCCTACCTGTAGATGCCATGACTCTGTCTTGCCTATGAGAGCTTGGGGGCACTGGTTCCTATGACACCAGCTCATACTGCATCATTAGACCACTCAAGGCCCTCAACCAGCTCAGGGCCTCCTTCCTGGTGTCCACATGGTGAACTATCCGTTAAGATTCGCTGGCTCTGGAAGGTTCATGTGAAGAAGGTGCCAGCTGGTGCTTGTAAGTACCCTGTGCCATGACCCACTTCAGAGGCTGTGTGCTGGCCTAGCAAAGGCCTGGATCCTTCTTGATCCCAAGTTCTTATGAAAGCCAGAATGGTAACGGGGTTTGCATTTTTTGGGGAAATAACTTTTATTCCTCTCTTATCCTTCTTTCCTTTCTCTCCTTGGGATTCAGACATCTTTAGCTGAGCAGATCGGGAACGCTGAGTGAGAAAGTCTTCCTTGGAGCCCACCCTCAGGCCCCTGGCAGGTCCTGCTAGTGGACCTCTGCTTGGCCATGTGCCTGTCCTCAAGCCCAGCAACACTTCCTTTGTCGGGCTTTGCTGTAACCTATGGTTAGTTATTATTATTGTTATAATTTAGACTCAAAGCATTCTCTAGCCATTTGTTTCCCTAGGTATGACACTGTGGCACATTCTTAGGAAATAACACTGCACGCACTGATCGTCCCTAAGAAAGTAGGAATTTATTGTCATGCGGGTGATGTGTACAGGGTGATCCTCTAAAAGTGTGTAAGCTCAAGCAACCCCTGCCTACGTAGAGACGATTTAGCTGGCACCTTCCAACTGGGCTTCCCAACCCACGGATCATATGCAGTATTGTGGTGTAGGTGAATCTGTTTGTTTACATCTGACCAAAACTTAGAAAAGTGATCACCAATTAATTTGAAAGGGATGCAGATGGTACGTTTTTCAGATATTTTTTCTCCTCTTCCTGAGCAGTGCCTCAGCTTGAATGGTGGTCCTTGAATGAAGTTCCAGCTTCTCCAGCTTCCCTCAGAACAGTAATAAATAAAGGCTTATTTCCCAAACTAGCAGAAATCTAATCTTCTATACTAAATTCACCTCTTGGTGAAGGCCGGTCAGGTAAGCTAGGCACAACACAGAAGTTACTAGAATCTGGCCAGGTGACACAGGACTCAGAGGAGGAACGGTACTTAAGACTTGTGGACAGACCCAACAGTGTTCTAATGTGCTTAGCAAAAAGGGCAACTGCACCTGTTACCCAGTGAGCACAACCCCGCTGGCGTCTGGCACACCACAGGGCACGCTGCGGTTGTGTTCTCCCCAGGTTTCTCTGCTCCCTTTCAGGGACACATCCTGCCCGCTTCCTGCAGCTCAGGAGCAAGGCCTGCACCTCACCGGAGCGCGGGTGCGGTTCCTGTGGTGGCAGCGCCCTGGGTGCCCAGTCAACAGCACCGCCGGGCCTGTGCCGGTGGCTTCCCGCCGTGGATGCAGATTACTCCATTGTTGCCCTTCTCATGGGGGTCCAAGGGCGGGATCTGGCGACCTGCGACAGAAAAGGGTGAGGTTGAGCCCTCCTTCCAACCAGCACTGCACTTGGCCACTTTTTGGGTGGGTCCTAAGGAAGACAGCACCCCTCCCTTCCTTGTTCCTTTTCTCTTTCTCTCCCTTTCTTCTCCTTCCTTCTTTCCCTCCTGCCTTCCCTCCTTCTCACCCAGCTCTGCCATATGAAGAAAAAGATCCACATCCAGAAACCTAAGGGAAATACCAGCTGCTTCCAGACCACAGCAAGGCCCTGCCTACCCTCCTGCCCCTCAGCTCACCCCGCTTCCCTTCCAGCTTCGCACCTCCCATCTTGCCTTTATGACCTGACTTCGGCAGCAACATCCAGGACTCATCTGCGTGTTCTGCTTCCCAAAGTAGAAGCAGCCTGCGATCCGTGCTCTCCATAGTAAGGCTGTCCTTAACACTTAGCTCACCATTCCTCTCCTGCGAATGCCCGGAGCTCTCTGACTAGAAAGCCCTACAGAGCTAGTCTTCATAAGAAATAGGATTTATTTGATCTTATTTGCTTTATTTGATCTCAGTTCTACTTAGCTTACTTTAAAAAGAAACACAAAGTAAAATTGGAAACGTGAGGGAAGGGGACAGGGAAGTAGTAGCCAAGGAGTATGGGCTGCTTTCTGAGACCATGAAAATGCTTTCCACTGGGCTGTGCAGCGAGTCACACATAGCTGAGAATAATCCAAAGATCCTTGCCCTGGAGATGGGTGAATTTCTTCTCAATGAGCTTTATTTTGAGGGGGGGCACTAGAATCTGGCAATAACAACTTTATACAACCTCACAGTCTTCAAAGGTTTTCACAGACGCCATCTCCAACCAACCTGTGAAATTAGCATACTACTGTTACTGTCGTCATTTTACTGTGACTCAGAGAATGTGGGCTATCTGCTGACAGTTGTCAATAATAACCGGGACAGGCGGGCCCCTGATTACAAGCCACATCCCCACATCCCGATGGGCTGCAGAGCCTGTGTTCCCCACCCTGTCACAGCGGGACTCTTCGGTTTTTCTATCACCCCTGGGGTGGCATGAAAAGCTGGCTCTAAAAAGGGCTTGAAAGGACTTCAACGAAGGCAGCCCTTCGTTTACTAAGTAACCAGGACATGTAAGCGGAAAGGAAATTGGTTCCAAAACCAGAGTCTTCTACACGAAAAGATGTCACTCAAGGACCATCCCGCAATCCAGAAGACCCCAAAAGACTTGGGCAGGGGTGGCTCTGTACAGGAGACACTAAGAGTTGAGCTCAAAGGTGCTTGTGCTGTGTGTAGCCTGGATGCGCATCAAAGCTCAAGCGTGACGAGCAAGGCCGTTTAAGGCTGTATCTGATTACTCATGGGGCAGAGGAGAGTTCTGTAATAATTTCCGCAGCTGTCGCTTCTATGGTCTCCTAACAGCCAACGCAGCTCCGCTCAGCTTTGCAGGCCATTCTGGAAACAGTTTCCAGGAAGAAAATGCACAGTAAGATGCCCTTCCCTCTTCTGACATGCGGGATTTTATCAGTCACAATTGAAGGTTGTAAACAAAATGCCTCTCTGTCAGCCTCTAGTGACAGGTAGGAAAGAAAATTCCCAGTGCCTACCAGACCTCTTCAAAGGTTTATTCAAGTGACATCTTGCTGCCAATGGGTGCTACTGCCTCCCCGAGAGAAAGCCCCATGTTGTTGGAGGATGCTGGTGTCACACTGCATCCTTACTTAAATTAATGCTACTTTAGGTGGCTTCTGAGTATACTGGGGCTGCAGCAGAAGCTTTGGCTTTTGCAGCTGAAAGACTGTTGGACACAATTATAATTCTGATTGGCACAAGCTGTTGCCTTTGTTAATGTAAAAGACAAGACCTGTTTGCTGCTCAGTAGAAAGAATTGAAATGTTAGCTTTTGTGACGATAACAAAATCAACATCCCACACTAGTGTCAACCTTGTGCTGTTCCCGTGTGAATTGTAAGCAGCTCTGGCCTTTCAGCTTTCTTTACATGACGTACTTCACATGTCTGAAGTCTTTTCATATTTTTTTCCTATTAAAAATACCTCAAAATGTGGAAAGAAACCTGAGCACACATAGCCGGCAGGGAAGTGTGGGACCAGCTGCCCTCCCTAGCCTCCTTTTTCAGATATTTTGGATGCACAATGTCTCTAGAACGCTACCTTGTCCTAGGTCCTAAGCGTTTACCCATATTCTCCAATCCATGTTGTACCTGGCTTCTTATGTGCTAGGTTCTTTTATCTTCAGAATAATCAGAATGGCACCTATGAGAATAGAATACAGTCACCCCTTGTCCACAGTGGGTGCCAGGAGCCGAGGCCAGTGCCAAACGCCACAGACATACCTGTGATAGTTTAATTTATTAATTAGGCACTGTAAGATTAATAATAGTAACTAATACTAAAGTAGAACAGCTACAACAGTATGCTATTATTAAAACATGAATCGTCTCTCTTTACTCCTCTCCTTTGGGTATTTTCAGACAGAGGTGGAGGTGGACAGTGCTCAAGGAGAGCCGCAGAGAAGCCAAGGTGACTGTGTTTCTCAAAGACAGGATTAGCACGGTTCCCTAAAGATTCCATTTTCTTCTTTGCAGAGAGAGTACTGAGGTGGAGACGCTGGGGTCCAGCTCAGTGGACTTGGAGTAGCTGCCTAAGGCCTCCTCACCTCGCTCTCCTCACCCAGGAGGAGGACAGTGGAGGGCGGGGCTGAGTAGACAGGTGGGCACACAGGTCACAGGCTCATGCCCTGCAGTGGTCTTCTGGCCACGGTGAAGACCAAGCGGAACTACTAGCAGATTGCACCACTAGGGAAAACGGTCTGGAGACAAGAAGGAGACACTCGGCTACAGAGGACCCGAGGGGCGGGGTGGGGGCAGGAAGCAGAGACAGACAAATGCTGTGGGAGGCCCCAGGTGGCTGTGACCAGGCACTGGAAATGAGGCAGCCAAGGCCGGGGAGACAAGACAGGAGATCAGAGCATGGCAGGCTGGCTGGAAAGTGGGCGTGATCTGTTAATCGCAAAGTTCCAGTATACAGGCGCTTGGGAGGATAAGGCAGAAGGGTCACGCCAAGTTCAAGGCCAGCCTGAACTACATAGCAAGACCTTGCTTAAAAAAGAGAGAGAGAGAGGCTAAAAAGACACAACTAATCACAGCATCTGAATCTTACTTGCCTCATGATTCAAACTGTAAAATTCAACCAAACCATTTGTGACAATTATATGCCATTTAGATGCTTTACCACAGACTGGATGTTTGGAAATATTAAACAATTTATATGATAACAAAAATTCATATGATGAACAAAACATCATTAATGTGATAATGTAATTGTCATTATGGAAAACAAGCTACAGATTGAGCGCATTACAGATGAAATGAAGTGATATGCAATTTCCTTCAAAGTAACTGAGGCAGGAGTTTAGGGTAGAGAGGAAGCTGGTTTGGTCCTGATACATCACGATACTTCATGTGCCTGTGCACAGTATACTTGGCCTTTTCCAGAATAAACTTCTCTATTCAGAGTTCCCTGGACTCCAATATCATGAAACCACCACCGTTAACATGTTAATGTGTAACCTTCCAAGAAAGATAGCATCTTGGAAGAATATATTAATGATTACCTATACTATGTGGCTTATATGTATGACTGGGATATTATATAAAGTACTCTGTAACTTTTGTTTCACATGCAATGATTTGTCTGTCTACATCACTAAGCAGAGATTTACATCATTTCTCATCCCTTGTTTATATTGGTGTACTCTGATTTTTTCCCAGCTTCTGGAAGGTTCAGTCACTTCCTGTTTTCCACTGTGGCGAAGGTTACCCCAGAGTGCTGAGCACAGTGAGTTGTGACAGGGACAGAAAGCGGGGGACATGGTTGCCAAAGCCTGGCGCCACCTTTCCAGGCCGCCTCTTCCTCATCCCACACGCAGCCCGGGGTGCGGACAAGCCTTTCACACCTGTTTCCGCACCAGTGGAAAGGGATGATGGCAGTGGCCCGTTCCCCAGGATAAATGGTGCACTCCTGAGTTAACACACGAGGCAACAGCTGTAACAAGGCACAGAACGAGAGCTCCATGCGCAGGAAGCATGGGTGTGACGGCGGGCCCTCGGTACGCACTGTTCTGTCCAGTCAGCTGAATTGGCAGATCGGAACCCTAGTCAGGCCTCTGATGAGGGCAACTGCCCTCTGCATGTCCAGACTTCTTGTCATCGTCCCCAAACCATGCACCACAGTGACGACTTAGACTCGTTCGCCTTGTCTTTTGAGGTGTGAGGAGTCTAGAGATGATTCTTAAAAGCTGCAAGAAGCGTGTGGGTGGGTCCCATGCAAGTATGACACCATTTTATGCAAGGACCTTGAGCAGCCTCTGATTTTGTTGCCCAGGAGCTTGTGCCCCTCGGACACAAAGGGACAACTGTGTGGTGTCTTGCACACCTGACCACTATCTTTAAGAACTGTTGAGATAAGCTAGGCATGGCGGTGCATGCCTGAAATTCCAGCAGGCGGGAGGCTGAGGCAGGAAGTCAGCCTGAGCTACATAGCGAGACCCTGTCTCAAAAAAACAAAAACCGAACCAAACCAAACCAAAATCAGAATCACTGAGATAAAGGCCAGGCCTGTCTGAAACTCCGGCATCCTGCTCATTTCCTGGGAGGGCTCTTCTCACAGACACCTCTGGGTGGCAAGGCAGTGAAAGGTCTCTTTTCTTTCCCTGTCCCTTACTGCTGAACTGGTCCTCATTTGAAGCTGGCTGTGTCATTCCAAAAATCTGCCAAAGATTTGTTTGGCTTTTATCTTTCTTTAATGTGCTCCAAACCTACGTAGCTACCTAGGGAATTACAAAAATCCTGTGGACTTAAAATATCCAACAAATCATCACAGAGCAAGACACCACACGAGCCCTGAGTGCCGGCCTCTTATTTTTTATAAGGACACCCCATTCAATGTTTGCTAAGCTAATATGCTTGGGACTCTAATCATACTAATTCTTTTCAAACAAATATCCCCTCCCCATTCTGAAACTAGCAAGAAAAGCCAAAATCCATGGCCAGCGCCCTTTCTCTCACTCTCTGTGAGAGAAAGCCTTGCTCTGACCTCCGTGGTCAGTGTGCTGACCTTGGCGGGGCAGAGGCTCGGGCTGAGGTGGGTCCTTCCCCAATCCAGGCTTCTCCTGTGGCGCCTGCAGCTCTCCTCCTGCCCTCGGCAGAGTTAACAATGAAACAAAGGAAACCCGCAGTGGACAGATGTCACAAACCAAAGCTGTCACTTGCTTGCTCCCTGGAATCCTATCGGCAGGGTCGCACCTAGTCCAGCAGCAGGGAATGGAAACAGTCCCAGGCTGAGTCTGGGTACCACCCTCCCTCAGAGGTCACAGCACTCCCCTCCCAAGCTGCTCCCTATGCTGGGGAGCATTCCGTGCTCTTCCAAAGATTTCTGAAACTCACCCCACTCCAGCCACATCCCAACCCATGGAGCCTGCTGCATCCTGCCCCTCCTGTAAATCCCCCTGCTGCACACTGACCAGAACCTCACCTCCTCTTCCCACGTCCGGCTCTGTAAGCGCCTGGCTGGGCCTCCCACCTCCCTCTCTCTTCTCTCCCAGCCGCCACCATCACCCCATCATGTCCTGCCTCAAGGTCTGCGCTCCTAGGGTCCGCTCTGCCTGGAAGCCCTTCTTGAGCTTTGTCCAACCAGCCTTCTTGAGCTTTTCAGTTCCAGCGTCAAGTGTTTCCTTGGGGACCCACCCGCAGCCCAGAGCCCCACCTGTCAGCGTCTCTTCCAGGTCTGGGACTCCTCAGCATCATCTGCATCCCCTGGGGCCCTGCACCTACCCCCCTCCCCCGCCGTTGCCTCCCTGGCTCCACCATGTGTCTTGGAGAGCACTGTAGGTATTTGTGGGATACACAAATCAACAGAAGCCAGCTTTGCCCAATTTGTGAGTGTCACTCAACCTTAAAGTCTGCACAGACAGCCATACAAGTCACTTGATCCCGAGTCACTGCACTGCTACCCCCACACGGGTCAGAAGGGTGGAGACCCCTGTCAAAGGCCGGGTTTAGCACCTCACCAGCTCTCTGTCTCCACTTTAGGGAGGCCCCAAAAGACACAACCTCCTGCTCAGCGGAAGTCACATTTCCCAGAAAAACATCTGTGACCTGAAACATCTGCAGAGTCTCGTGGAGAATGAGACCCTCAGAGGTCAGCATGGTAGAGCCCCGCCCCAGCAGCCTCAAAGGAAGGCAGGAGCAGGACCTGAGACGCCTGCAAGAGGGTGGGACGGGCGGCCAGTGTGGTTGGTGGGAGTGGCCCCGCAGCAGACCCTGAGGTCAGCGCTGTGCCTTGTGTTTGCGGTTATAACACAGAGCAGGGCAGAGGCAGCCATGCTCAGGAGGGTGTCACAATCTCCTTTTTTGGTAGTATTGGTATTGAACCCAAAGACTTTTCTTTGAGGTATAGTCCTAGCCCTTTTTAAAATTTATATTTTATTTCGAGACCAAGTCTTGCTAAGTCACTAAATCACCAGAATGGGCTTGAACTTGGGACCCTCTTGCCTCAGCCTCCCAGAGTGCAGGGAGGACAGGCATGCAGCACCATGTTCACTTTTGGTTTTGGTTTGAACCCTGCAGTATATAAACAGAAACAAGTTATTCATTGTGTTTTCATAAAGCGATTTTAAAAATTCAAATCAAAGTTATTTTCTTGGCCAAGTATATTTCTTCTTATATTTCAACTCAAAGAGAAATCTTTACAGCTCATTTCCAAGGTGGAAGAACCCAAGGGAAAAACATGAACATATCCTAGGGAGAAATGCATGACAGGAAATCAGCCCATGCAGTCCAGTAAAGAGGGTCCAAACTCGTGACCCAGAAAAGGCGGAACAATGTGCCACAGAGGGCAGACTGCACGGCTACTCGTAACAGAGCAGCAACGAAATCCACAACAGGACAGAGGTAAGCTTTAAAAGAAATATCACATTAGTCAGATGTGCTGATGCACACGTGTAATCCTAGCACCACTCTGAGAGGCTGAGGCAGGACAATTGCAAGTCCAGCCTGGGAAATTTAGCAAAGACTTGTCTCAAAAAAGTGAGAGAGAGAGGTACTTGGTGATGTAGCTCAGTGCAAAGGTGCTGGTTCAATCCTAAAATTGCCAAACAAAGACATAATGACAATTTTCAGTTAGAAAGCGCATCAGCATTATCTCTATTCAGAAAGCACAGTTATCTCATTTCTGGTTTATGAACACTCTGGGAAGCATTTGTGTCTTCATCCAAATCACTGTGAATTAATTTTGTCTAAGAACACCTTTCTAAAGGCCTGCATTCTTACTACTTGTTCTAGATGTCTCACTGTGTCTTTTTTCCCAGACGTGTCCGTCTCTGGAACAGCACTCTGGGGAGTGCAGGTGTTAGCAATATCCAGACCTATTTTAGGACCAGGGAGGAGCTCACGTAATCCAAGTAGGAACAGGAACAAGGCAAATAAATGAACAGTCTGCTGCAGTATATTCAGGCACGCTGAGAACTGTGTTTTAAATTTACCTGGAATGAGGCCACTGACTCCCACTGTGAGGAAATTCACCTGAAGGTGTAGAGGCAAAGGGAAGGCACCAGCACTCCCAAGAGAAGCAGGAAGGTGAGGACCGGGGAGAGAGAGGGAGATGCACGGATACCCAGGGAGACGGACACATAGAGAGAGAGATGGCTGACCAGAGAGACGGGTGGGCACACAGACAGACGAATGGACACACGGAGATAGAGACAGACATATAGCTATGTAGTGAGAGGGACGGATACACAGACAGGTGAATGCATAGGTATGGACTGAGACTGAGACCTAGATGGGTATACAGAGAGATGGGTACCCAGAGAGAGCCCCAGGCAGATGGATGCCTACATTCTGCCGCGGCTCTGATTCTGTAAGCGCTCTTTGTTAAAGCAATTGTAAGGACAGTCTAATAACAGCAACAATTGTGTACTTGCCATGGAAGATGAGGTAATTAATACAGGCATTCTACGACTTAATAGGAATTAATTAATTTGCAGCCACAATTACTTTGTGTTTAAGCCAAACACTTGTTTTTTTCCTGAATGAAGTAGACCACCAGGATCTGAGCAGTTAATTATTCCAAATCCCCACTGCTATGGCCAGAAAGTCTTTCTACACAGGAGGATTTACAACAGCTGACTGTACAAAGAAATCTTTCATGACATTAACACTTGCGCTTGGGCTTGTTGATCTCTCTAGGTTCCTTATTTGTTATTTTAATAATGACTTCCATCAGCTTCACAAAATCTGAGCTTGTGTAGAAATCTCAAGGTGAATTTAGGACGCACAAAACTCTGAGGTTCCTCAGCTCCACAGAACAACAGAAGCTGTGAAACTAGAGGTGCTCCCGTGACACACGCAGGCTGTTCATTAAAATGCCCTCCAAAAACAGAATGCTTAGCAGGCGAACACACCAGAGGAGCTGGGCACCACCAGAAAACAATCACTGCTTTGGGGAGATAGGCCCCTGAAATGCGTGCCTACTGCACTCCGAGATGTCCTGCAGAGGTGCAGGACAGAGCCCCTGTTCCCCCTGCTCCCCTCCCTCCCAGGGGCTGGAACAGCAACGCAGCAGGAAATGACAGGGGAGAAACATCTGTCTGTGACAGCAGAGGGGAGGAAGGCAATGAGGACCCCCAGGGGATGGAGGGCCAGGGGCTTCGGGGGAGCTCGGCAGCAGTTTCACATTTCTTTTGCACACTTATGCACAGCAGAAGTAACCCAAGTCAGGACTCTCCTTCTCCAGTGAACCCCATCAAGCCAACAAGAACACACACAGGATTCCCTGCTGTGGGCTTTCAGAGTCTGTGTGCAGGGAATGGACACAAAACTGGAACTGAAATGAATTCTGTTCTGGGCAGGGAAGCCTGTTCTGCCTCTGGAGCTCTACCTACGATGACCCCAGGCAGAGGACGGCAAGTACTAGGGTCCTTGCTGGAACTGTTCAGCACCAAGCTGTCTCAGGACAGCTGCTAATTGCTCAGGGGTCCCCCTTTTCCTGCATTGGGTCCCCAGGATTCCCCGCTACACCTGCACTCCCAACCTCCCACACGCGCTCAGATGGAGCTTTCCCATGGACAAGGCTCACAGCTCAGGCTCCCGCACAGCCTCAGCAGGAACCTCTCCGGGAGAAAGTTACACACCAGGCAGTTTGCGAAGGTGGATCTGGCGAGTCTGGATGCTCACAACTGCACACAGATGCAACAGGGAGGACATTTATCAGAACACAGCTCTCCGCTTGGCTCACTCATAGGGAGAGAAGCACAGGGTTACCCACCACCGTGGGAAGGGAGCTGTCCTTGTCCATGGACGGGCGCACAGCAAGGTGGAACCCTTCACAGACCGGCCTTCCGCCCCGTTCCCAACCTCAGGTCGCCGGGGATAGAGATCATATTTTCAGTGAATGATCATCAGGCCAAGACATTTACTAAGAGGTTTCCTAGTTATTCAGTCTGATGAGCGACTCTGAACTGCTGCCCCTTGGAGCCAGCCGCTTCATCTCCGCTCCCCTCAGCACGCTAACAGGAAATGCTATAAACAAAGGGCATCATTGTAAATTAATTGCTTGCAACAGGATTATTTCATTTTAATTCATAAAACACAGAAGGAACAGGTTAAAGCACAGGGTGACGGAAATGCAGACCCGACAGTACAATGGAAGCGAGTGTCAAGAGCAGAGTTTTATCCAGGGCATCCGAAGGACGCAGAGGGGAAGTTCTCCTCAGAGCCCCGCCGTTTCACCCTGCCACCCTCTGGAGAGCTGGGACGCAAGCGAAGCTGCAGGCCCAGCCTCAGGTACTCACTGATCCCTTGAAAGAGCTCCTCGATGTTAATAGCGTTCTTGGCGCTCGTCTCCACCACAATGGCGCCTATGGATTCAGCATAGTCCTTTGCATCCTTCAGGGAAACCTCCCTGGAAAGAGGTCAGACACAGAGAGAAATGAACGCCTGCCTGTGAAATGCAAATAAACCCAGCAGACCAAACACAGGGCACGTGTGCAAATAGCTCCTTCACTTTCCTACAGAGAACAACCGAGCGGCAGAGTGAGGGCTGGAAACCCAGGTCAGGGAGTCTGAGCCTGGCCTCTGGTGCCATGAGGACAAGCCTTGCAGGGACAGGGTGGAGCTGAGGTCCACAGGAAGAGTTTAGCCCTGAGCTGGAGGGAAAAGCAGTCTGGATGCGGCAGTCTATGTTCCGGCCTCAGAGCCCAAGTGTTCACAGCTTCAAAACTCATGGCATTCAGGTGCCATTGGGATGGTGTTCAGAGGTGGATCTGGAAGATGGAGCTATGAGAGCCGCACCCTCATGGGTGGAATTAATGCCCCTGTGGGAGGGTGGCCAGGCTCTGTTTGCCTCTCTGCTCTTCTCCCCAGGGAAGCAGTGATGCCCCTCCTTCCAGTGCACAGCGCATTCAAGGTGTCACTTTGGAATCGGAATGGCCAACCCGCTGAAGCCCAGACAGTGAGCTTGCCAGGCTCCAGAACTGTGGCTAGCACCTTCTGTTATGTTCAGCAGATCCGTGGCACCCTGTTACAGAGACACAGACCAAGCTAAGGCAGCTTGGTTTCAATCTGTTTCCGTTCCACGATTCAGCATTACAGTAAAATAATACCATTTGTGTGTGCACGTGCACAGGCTTTGTAAGACATTCCATACACAGCAGGAAAACTGAAAAATAATCACACCTGTACTGAGCATGTATAGACTTTTCCCCTTGACACCATTCTGACACCAGCTATAACACGGCACTGACATGGGGTGCAGTCTTGTAAGCCATCCAGAGAAGATGTAAAGTACACAAAAGGGAGTGTGTAGGTTCTATGCGAACAACACAGCATTTTATGGCTTGAGCACCCACAGATTTTGGTATCTGCCTAGGGTCCTGAAGCAGATCCCCCAGGACACCTAGGAACAACTATTGTCTTTCACAAACCAGAGAAAATATGGGACACGATCTGTCAATTTGGAAATGGAAATGACTGCGGCTACAGTGCACACCATGTATCTGGACCTTTTCCTGCCAAAGGCCATTCCTACGAAGGGCGGAGAACATGAACCCTACCTAAGTGAACAGTCTAAAATGTGTTACCCTGTTTTCAACGTGAAGGTGTGGCAGTAGATCCAAGGTAAAAAGATGATTCTTCTACTCCAGAAGTTTCTTTGTTCAGTCAGTGTTTGCCAAGCAGCTTGTGTGGGGCAGATCATCTCCCAGCACCAGGGAACACATCCATCCCCACTTGGGGAACCTGCAGTCTGCAGCACAGACGACACACAGTGACCTGAAGTGTGCAGGAGCAGAGGTGTAGAAAGTGATATGCGGTGTCCTGGAGGGAGGTGAGTGCACCTGTGGCCAGGGTGTGGCACAGGGTTCAGGTGAGAATCTGATGGCAGCCTGAGCCAAGCAGTAGGAGAGGGTGCCGGTCCCAATGTCACTGAGAGTGGGCTCTGCACCCAGCACTGCCTGGTGTGATGGTGGCCCTGACCTCTACAATCTGCTTGGAAGACATGTGGGGAATATGGGGACACTTGGGTCTGCAAAGGGGGCAACATTGGGGTGCTGAGCTCTCAACCCCAGGGGTCTGCATGCCCTCTGCAGTGAACTGCAAGGCACCCCGCTTGCGGAAGGGGAATGGAAACGAGCCTCAGGCCAGCATGTAAGGTAAGACAGGAGGCAGATTCTCCAGCTTTATCTCAGAAGCCTCAACACAGTCCTCTGTCCACAGGACGTCATTCACTTGTAGTCCCACTTTTCTCCTCTGACTTTTGGTCTTTTTGTTGACAAGTATTGAGTGTCTGTGACATGCTGGGCACTGTACTAGGCGCTGAAACAGGTAACTGAGGCTAGGGAACCCTAGTCAGCAAGTGAATATGCAGCTACGCAACAGTCACAGGAAAGAGAAGCCTTAGACTTTCTAGGCCATGCTACTCGGAGGACACACTGAAGAGAGTGATCGCAGCTGCCTGGAAGCAGAGACTTTGCCCCGTGTCCCTTCACCCTCTTAGAGCTGACGGCCCTGTTTTTCCTTTCTCTCCTCCAGCACAACCTCCTTCAGGGTCAACTTGCAAAGACGACGAGTAACAGAGCAACTGCGGGCAGGAGCGGCTGGTCCATGTCTGGGAAAATATTTTCTGTCAAAACTTTCCCATATGTTTAAGACATCCCAGCCAAAATCAATGGAAACAATTCACAGCATCCTGGCAGAGCCAAGCAAGCAGGCAGGCTGCAGGCGTTACAGGGATGACCTGTGCCCCTATTATAGCCCATGTCCAGCTGTCCCCCCAAAGCCTCATGTACTTATAGGTGGGGGTCTGGGGAAGGTGACTGGATTACAGTTGTGTGATACCAGGTTGGTCCACCATTGGGCTTATACCTGGGTATGGTGTTGAGAGGTGAAGCTTGGTGGGAAGAGGGGCGTCCCTATGGGCGAGGCCTGAAGGTAATACACATATACATCCCTTCTACTCCCTTGGTCCTCAACACTGCTTTCCGCTGCCCTGCCATGGACTGTTTCTCCTCTGCTATTCCGCCCTGCCTTGGAGCCAGCCGACTATGGACTGAAACCTCTACAAACTGTGAGCCAAAATAAATCGCTTCTCTTTAACTTGTAGGTGTCGGGTATTGTGTCCCAGGAGCAAGAAGGCAGCCCCAAAGCAGCTCTCAGTCTCTCGGTCTCTGAAGTAGGGTGTTAATGCTCTAAAAAGCCCCAGAAGTCTCTAAATATTAATACGTCTTTGTGACATTCAGGTGAGGAAACCACTCTAGCAGTATCAAACGTAGCAAGTCTGTGTAAAATGTTCTTTCTTTCACTCAGATCAGTCTGCCGTGAGATGGATTAAAACTAAAATGAAGTTCCTTTTACAGACAAGAAATAATTACCACCTTCACAGTGAATGCCTCCTTGGACAATGCCTGGCTGCTGAGATCTAAGCTCGCCGGTCAAAGCACTTGATATTGGCACCCTGGGAAGGATTACTGTTCCCAAGGGGCCTCTCTTGCTTAATAACATATGTACCCAGCTGCTGTTCACCCAAGCCAAACCCCTGGTGTCACATTCAAGCTGCAGTGTCAGGTTCTTAGCCACAGACCTCTGTGGGCTGGTTCCCAAGGAAAAGATCAGAACTTGGAATTCAAGAGGGACAGAGCAGAAGACCTGGGTTCCCATTGGGGTACATGGTCTTTCTTAAGACTTCTTCTCCAAACAGAAATGTAAGTTCATCCTCATGAAGGCAGAGAGAAACCCTGGGAAGAACTGTGAGCTCCAAGTACATGGGTCCTGTTTGTGCTTTACTTCGTGTGAAATGCAGGACCGCGTGGAGGTCAAGGTCACAGACTCTGGGACAGACTACCAGGATGCCAAGCTGGTCCCTTCCTCAACTAGGACCTGAGACAGGTTCCTTTACTGCTCTGTGCCTGGGCTCCTTAGGAATAATATGCAAGCAAGAGAATAGCTCTTTCCTGGGGTGATGAAGACTAGGATCAACTACTTAAAACAGTGTGTGGCACACAGGAAACAATTCAGGTTGGCAACGACGCTGATGACAGGTCTGTACGCGGCCTTCTGGGTCTAGTGCCATGGCTACGTCCCCCCAAAATTCACACTGGTGGTCAGAATCTGGAGCAGGCAGACCGGATGACGGGCAGTCCGATTCTCCCATCATAGAGGAAAGGTGCCAGGCGGGGGCCCACTGGGTTCGCAAGCTGTCAGACTATTCCTGTCTCACGAGACATGGATATGCTGGGCAGAGCCAATCCAGCAGGGCTCCCCAAGGGGGAGCTGTTTTTATGGCTTTCCTTCCTCCCTTTCCCCTTTTCTTCCCTGCCTTCCTCCTTCCCTCCCACCCTTCCCTTTCTGTTTCTTTTGTTTTTGCAGAGCTGAGGACCAAGCCCGAGGCCTCATGCATGTCAGGTGTGTGCTTGGCCGCTGACTGACTATAACCTTCTGCTCTAATCATTATCTTCAGTTTCCTCCGTACATTGGATGTGCCGGGGTGGTTAATCCTGTAGACCACTGTGTTTACAAAACTTTACTCAGACCTAATCCCCTCTGCAATTTCTGCTACATGTAAACTATAGTATACACATATAATGTGCATACACATATATATATATACACATACCATTGTTTTAGTATTTATTACTATTTTATCTTTTTTATCTTTTGGAGATAGTATCTCACTATGCAGTTCAGGCTGGCCTCAAACTCACAACGATCCTCCTGCCTCAGTCTCCTGAGTGCTGTAATCCCCCTCGAGATTACAGGTGTGTGTCACCACCCCTGGCTAGTATTTACTACTTTTATCTAAATCAACATTTTCTTATTTATTTTTTATTAAGACAATTATAGATTCGTATGCAGTTGTAAGAATAATACCAAGATTCCTTGTACACATAGCTGTTTCCCCAAATGGCCACAACTTGCAAAACTAGTATCACAAACAGGATTTCATGTCAACACATTCTCTTATCTGGATTTCCTTAGGTTCATTCAAATTTACTTTGTGAGTATACATGCATGCATTAAGTGGAATAAAATTTTATCCAGAATTTCCACTTCCTTTGCCAGAGGCACAGGTTAAGTGTTTTGGATGAGTTTTCTTTGGGAAAAGGGATTTTCCCTACTTCTCTCCAGTCTTTCCCAAAGGAAATTCCTTCCAAATACCTTTCCCCCTAGAATCCTAGAAAGAAAATGGAATTCTGGTTCATACTGCAGTCTGTCTTGGTTACTTTTCTCTCGTTGCTGAGATAAAATACCCAATGACCAAAATTAAGGAAGGAAAGGTTTATTTAATGCAGTTTGTGGAGGTTTCAGTCCATACTTGGCTGTCTCCAAGGCAGGGTGGCACATAGCAGAGGGCAACAGTTCATGGCAGCGGAAGACAGCAAAAGCACCAAGAGCAAAGGGGGGAACAAGCCCCTTTTCCTTCCTTATGTTGTAGGCAGGCTGCCCCCAACACTCACATAATCTCCGTGCCCTCCTCCTGCACAGGCTCAGGATGAGTACAAAGTGAGGACCCGGCCCCTGCTCAGTCACTTAGTTACCCTTCTAAACCTCTCAAATTGCCACAACCAACAACATCCCAGAGCAGTAAGAGCACGTCCTTTTCACCCCAGGGTGTGGAACTGCTGAGTCACTTAGTCAAGCCTCTAGACTCCTCAAGTTGGCACAATGTATCAGCCCTAACAGGTCCCTTGTAAACACCAGTCTTTAATGTGATCACTTTCAAATTTAAAAGATACAGGTGGAAGTATTTTTGCTATGTTGGTAATCTACAAAATACCTTAATTCAATACTGTTATGTTTCAGTATAAGTGGGCAACTTTTGCTTTCCATGTCTTTTAATCTGTTTTCATTCCTGGAATACGGTCACCCAACTTTGGGGGGGAGGGAATAGTAAGTGGTTCTTGTACAAAATCCTCATAGTAGGCTTGTTTGTTCACCGTCACAGACACAGCGATGAGCAGTTGCACCATTACAGGGGCCCCTGTGGTGCCCTTCTATAACCACACAAACATCCTCCCCACCCCTACTGCCCCTGGTAACCACTCACTAACAGCCTCTGGCAATCACTCACTAGTTTACCTTGTTTCTAACACTTCTGCATTTCAACCATATTCTATACATACAACCACGCATCACGAGCCTTTGGGATTGGATTCTGCTACAGACGGGATCTGCACTGTCCCCCTAAGCCCATGTGCTAAAGAATCTGCCATGTGTCCCCACTATGATGTACTATCGCAGGTCCAGATCAATAGCGCCAGCTGGTCTCACACTGAACCCTCCAAAACCATGCGCCAAAATAACCCTCTCTCCGTAAACTGATCTGTCAGGGTTTGTTACAGCAATGGAAAGCTTTAATGGAAAGACTAGAGAGCTTTCTTCAAGCAGCATGATTCCCCTGCAAGCCCACAGTGCATGCACCTGTGGTTTGCTGCCTTTATTGCTGAGTGGTGCCCACAGTACAGAAGCAGCACAGTTTGTTTAACCATTCACTTGTTGAAGGACATCTGGGTTGAGTCCAGGTAGTGCTGTTAACCAAGGGTCTACGAATATTCACATGCAGTTTTCCTTTCTCTGGGATAAATGCCCAGGTGTGACTGCTAGGACACACACAACTGCACACTTAGTTCTATAAGAAATGCCATACAGCTTTCCAGATCACCACGCACATGAGCAATGTCTCCTCTCATGCCAGCACGGTAGAAACGACCCTATCTCACATCACCAACCCCAGGTCACTGCTTTCTATTTTAGCCATTCACACAGGTCTGATCATGGTGTCTTGTCCTTTCTTGCATCTTCATATTTATTCTCCCAGGTGAAATATCTGTTCATGTCGCCTATTTTCAAATTTGGGCTTTTCTTTTTTCTTTTTTCCTTAACATATTAAAAGTTCTTTTTTATGGTCCATGTACTAGTCCTTTGTAGACATGTAATTTATAAATATTTTCTCCCAGCCTGTAACTTGTCCTTCATCCTCTTCACACAGACAGTTACAGAGCAAGTGTTTTTAATTTTGAGGAAGTCCAACTCCTTAAATTTTCCTTGTATGGATCATGTTTTTAGTGGTAAGCCCAAGAATTATCTGCCAAGCTTCATACCCTAAAGATTTTCCCTTAGGAATTTTTCTAAGAGTTTTACAGTTTTATATTTTACATTCAAATCTGTGATTCCCTTTGAACTGATTCTGATACAAGTTTGCTTTGCCTGTGGATGCCCAGTTGTCCCACCACTTGCTGAGAAGCTCTTGCTCCATCAGATCGCTGCTACACCTTTGTCAAAAGTCAGCTGCACATATTTGCATGGGCTTCTGGCTGCTCTCTTCTGATCCATTGATCTGTGTGCCTACAGCACATGCTGAGTATCGATTTACAAACCCAGCATGTCTTGAATATTTATTCAAGTCTTGTTGGATTTTTTCATAAACATTTCACATTTTCAGCACACAAACTTTATACATGTTTTGTTAAATACATGCCTAAGTATTTCATTGTCTCTAGAGCACTTAAAAAGGGTATTATGCATTTAATTTCAGTTTTTGCATACTTACTGTTAGTACAGAAATATAACTGATTTTTTTTATTTTAAAGACAAAA
The DNA here is from genome assembly GCA_004027595.1 of Dinomys branickii. Lineage (NCBI taxonomy): Eukaryota > Metazoa > Chordata > Mammalia > Rodentia > Dinomyidae > Dinomys > Dinomys branickii. Next base: position 29,561 of record PVLD010006891.1, on the reverse strand, counting down.
GAATGGAGACATATAAACCAGAATAACACAAAAACAATACAGAAAATACAAAATTATGGAGAAGATAGTAGGGAATTAGCACTGGATGCTGTATTACATGATGTTATCTTTGCATTTGTGTAACTGATTTTTTTGTGTTGCTCTTATAGTCTACAACTTTGTTGAAACCACTTACTACTAGATTATGAGTTAGGTTTTGTTTTGTTTATGTTTGTTTGAACCAGGTACGATGGTACATGCCTGTAATCCCAGCACTCCGGGAAGCCAAGGCAGGAGGATGGCAAGTTCAAGCCCAACCTGGGCAAATTAGTAAATCTTGTTTCAAAATTTTAAAAGGGATAGGGATGTAGCTTATTATGAAGGCCCTGGGTTCAATCTTCAGCACTACTCCCCCCAACAAAGGGTTTTATTTGAGAGAGGAGAATTGTTCTGAGTTTGAGGCCAGCCTGGACTACTTAGTAAGACCCTGTCTGTGGTGGATTGACAACTGGTGGTCAATTTATAACTCCAAGCTGAACTGAGTAAGCGTGGTTTTGGGTATGGGAGGCCCACCTGAGGGTTGTTGTGAGCTGCATAAGAGGCAGAACTGGAGAAGGAGTGAGGCTCTTGGGAGCAGATAGAAGCTGTAAGGAGCTGTTGGTTCTTTTGGAGGAGCTTGTCATATTGGCTTTCCTGATGAACTTGGCTGTTGTCAACCCTCTAAGGAGCTCAAGGAGCTCTTGTTGGCACTGAGAACAGCTTCAGTTCTCTTTGGGGGAGCTCTGGTCCTCACTTAGGAGGAGCTCTGGCTCCAGAGGGAAAGATGGTACACTACCAGTCTCCTGGAGAAGGTTGCTGCACCGGCTTTCCTGATGGGAACTTGGCCATCTTGGTCATCAGAGGAGCTCAGGACCTCACTGTTGCTGAGGATGGCTGTGGTACTTCTCAGAGGAGCTCTGGTTCTTACTTTGTGTATCACTTCCTGGCTCCAGTGTGGATCCCTCAGCCTGCTAGCACAGATCCTTCATGCCGCTGGCACAGACTTCCTAGATTCCACCACTGACCTCTGGGCCTTCCCAGGACAGATCTGTGAAACAGGCCTGCATGAGATATTGTTATGGACTATAGGATGCCAGTTGGATATTGTGGGAGGTATTGTTATGGGCGCTAGGTCTTCAGCTGGACTAATGCATGGCATTATCACAGGACCCAGGGCTTCAGCTGGTCAAGATTCTTGGTCTGTAGTATGTAGACAGATTTCCTGCACTCTCTTGTATATGATTCTTTGGGTGATTATTTTAAATAATCTTATAAAATATGTGTCCTGTATTCTATTGTTCCCCTTGCAAAAAGAAAAAAAACCCTCAAACCATGATACTGTCTAAAAAACAAGACAAAACAAACCAAAAAAACTCACATGGAATATTCTCTTGGAGAAATCATGTGCTAAGCCATAAAATAAAGCTCAAAAAATTTAACGTAAGATCATACAAAGTAACTTTCAAATTATAATGAAATTAAATTTCCCATTGATTTGGGAAATTTAGGAAACTCACAAACAATAATTGTGTGGAAATGAAACAATATAGTACTAAATTTGGGAAACTAACAAACAATAATTGTGTGGAAACAAAACAATATAGTACTAAATAAACAATGGGTCTGAGGGCTGGGGATATAGCTCAGTGGCACAAGCGCCTGCCTGGCAAGCGCAAGGTCCTGAGTTTGATACTCGGCACCGCAAAAAAAAAAAAAAAAAAAAAAAAAAAAAAAAAAAAAAAAAAAAAAAAAAAAAAAAAAAAAAAAAAAAAAAAAAAAAAAAAAAAAAAAAAAAAAAAAAAAAAAAAAAAAAAAAAAAAAGGCTCTGAAAATAAATTAGAAAATACTTTGCAATGATTAAAAACGACATAAATGCCATGATATGCTGCTAAAGTGGTGCTTAGAGGAAAATGTGTACCTATAAATGCCCATGTTATAAGAGTTCTCAAATAAATATGCACACTTTTGACAGAAAACCTACAGCTAACATCACAGTTATTGGAGAAAGACTCAATGATCCACCCCACAGGTCAGGAGAAGAAAGAAGGTCCATCCTCACCTTAGCCAACACTGAATTGGAGGCTCTGTCCAAGCCAACTGGACAAGAAAAAAAATAAATAAAAGGTACTCATATTGGAAAGAAAGAAGCAAAACTCTTTCCTCACAGATAACATAATCTTATATACAGAAAACCCCAAAGAATCAACTAAAACACTACTAGAACTAATAAATGAGCTAATTAACTCATTTAGGAGACTAGAGAAACATTCAAAACTTAATCATATTTGACATTCTAGCAATGAGCCTGACATAAGTGGAATTAAGAAACCAATCCCATTCATAGTACCACTGAGGATAAAATCAAATAGGAATAAATATAACTGAAAACATGGAAGATGGGTGTCTTAGGAGCTGGGGGACATGTGGCTCAGTGGCAGAGGGCTTTACCTGCATACTGGAGGCCCTGGGTTCAACCCCAGCACTGAAAAAAGCAAAACAAAGACTTGTGCACTGCAAATATAAAACATAGCTGAAAGGAATCAAAGAAGACCTAAAGAATGGGGTATTTTAAGTTCATGAACCAGAAGACATAACACTTTTTTTTTGTTATCTTTTTGAGACAGGGTTTCACTATACAGTTCTGGGTGGCCTTGAACTCACTTTGTAGCTCAGGCTGGCCTCGAACTCCCAACGATCCTCCTGCCTCAACCTCCCAAGTGCTGGGATTACAGGCATGTGCCACCACACCCAGCATAACACTGTTATCAAATGACAATAATCCCCAAATGTTCTAAAAAATTAACACAATCCCTTTTAAAATTGCAGCTGGCTGCTTATCTTCCCTCTTTCTTTCTTTCTTTCTTCCTTCCTTTTCTTCTTTCTTTCTTTCTCTCTTTTTCTCTTGTTTTCTGTTTTTCTGAGATCTCTCGCTACATAGTTCAGGCTGGACTTGAGCTCACTATGTCGCCCAAGCTGGCTTTAAACTTGTGGCAATCCTCCTGCCTCAACCTTCCGAGTGCTGGGATTACAGACAGGTGCCACCATGCCCAGCTATTCTTCCTTTTGTTGTAGAAACTGAGAAGTGGACCCTAGAATCTGTACAGACATATAAATGACCCCAAATAGCCAAACAATCGTGAAAACAGGACACCTTTGGAGGGCTTACAATCCCAATTTCAAATTTATCACAAAGCACATCCATCAAAGTACTCTGATACTCAAAGGGCAGATGTTCAGGCCAACTGAGTAAAATTAAGAACAAAAATAAGGTAGCACCTGGTGTGGTGGTACACACCTGTAATCGCAGCGCTCAGGAGGCTGAGGCAGGAGGTTCATTGCAAGTTTGAGACCAGCCTGAGCTACAAAGAGAGCTCAAGGCCAGCCTGAGCTGCATAGGGAGATTCTGTCTCAAAAAGATAAAAAAAAAAAGGCAGCAATTATGGTCAACTAATTTTTGACAGAAGTGCTCAAGAAAATACATAAGAAAGAAATAATCTTTTCAACAAATCATGCTAGAAGAATTACACACCTAATAGAAAAAGAAGACTGTGGAACCCTATCACGCATTGTACACAAAATTAACACAAAATGCAGGACAGCCCTAAACATAAGCACTGAAGCTAAAGAAGACTTAAGAGTCACCTTTGTGGTTTTAATTTGCCAATCACTTGAGCACAAGAGAGAAAAAGGGAAAAAGACAGATTGTGCATTAAAGGTCTGCACCTCTGGAGACGCGGCGAAGACTGGGACAAGGTCACCCACGGGAAGGGGGGGTATCTTCAGTCGCATATTGAGAAGGTGCTTGTTTTCAAAATATACGAGCAGCTCTTACAGCACAGTAGTAAAAGACAAAGAATCCAGTTAGAAACTGGCAAAAGATTTGAAGAGATGTTTCTCCAAAGAAGAGATGCAAATTATCTGACTTCACTAAATAATTAGGAAAATAGAAAGCAAACTAACAACAGGACAGCTAGACGCACAGTTCAGTGCTACAGCGCTCGCCTAGGGTATGCGAGGCCCTTAGTTCAGTGTATACTGCAAAACACACACACACACACGCACTGGAGGTGCTATAATAAAAAAGATAGATAATAAAAAGTGTTAATGAGGGTGTGGATTGCCATTAGGGTGTACAAGGGGACCTGGAAAACGGTCTCTCTAAATGCGTGGTCATCCGTAACGTAGAGTTACATATGACTCAGCAATTCTGCTCCTGATGAAGGAATAAATACAGTGTAGGTGTAAACCACACAATGGTTTCTTATTGGAATACAAAAATGAACAAGGTATGGATACACACTACAACATGTGCGAACTTCAGACCACATACTATATGACCTCAACTGCAGAAGAACAAACTTACAGAGACAAAACACAGGTCAATGGTCCCCAAGGGCTGGAGAAGGTGGAGACTGGAGTGACGGCACACAGGCGTGGCGTTCTGTGCGGGGTGAGGGAAAGGCCCTAACACCAAATGTGACAGTGCCTATGCCACTCTCTAACTGTGCTAGAATTCATGAACGATACACTTCAAAAGGAGTTTGTAAGACTTGTAAGTTATCTCCATGAAGTGTATTTCATGTTTTAAAAATTTAAGAGTGCTAAACTTGAATAGTCTTTCTGGTGACCTGCTTGTGGGTGTGGAGGAGAAGTGCACAGTCATTTCCTCGCTGCAGAATTCAATCTTCTGAAATCAATGGAGTAAAAGGAAAGACATGCATTCAGCACTTTGAACTGCAGGAGCCTAAGAAGCCACATTTGGACCTCACTGAGACCAAACTAGCAGAAAAGGATCCTGCCTAGACAGCCTGCATTACAGGGACAGTGTGGCCCCTGATGTCACTGCTGAAGGCTGAGGCTGAGGCGCAGTGAAAGTGAACGAGTGAGGGGCCTTACAGCTGGGTGAGATGGATTCAGGTTGCAGTTCCATGGAACTGGGAATCCTAACCAGCACCCTCAACCTGACACCACTTTCTACTCAGTCCAGTCCTCAGCAGCCACACCACTGACGCTTGCCTTCACTCACAGCTGGCCCTGTACCCTGCGCCATGGCATCAGAGGACACTGTCTCGCAGCAAAGGTGGATGTCACCCATGCGGGGCTGCAGAAGGCTCAATGCCATCCAGCAGGGGAACATTAGCCAGGCGAGCTGTTTTGGATTACAGTGAAGACAGCAGACATCTGAACCGAGTCTGGGAGTTTAAATAGTTGTCCAACCCCCAGAAAAACAAGTGATTAGGTGTTCTTGATGGCTGCTATTGCAAATCAGCCTCATGCAGTGCGGTCTAAAGCTTGCGAAATCCCACAGACACAGAGCAATTCATTAAATGCCACGGTAAGAACTTTCACAAGATCCGACTTCGTTGCGTGTTTAACTTTGGTTTAATCGTATTTAGACTGGCAGAATCAGAAGCAGGATGCAGTCAGTTGTCTTTATGAAAATCAACAGCTAGAATTCCTGAGAATTAAGTTAGCCCAGAGATGACATGAAGTCATGACAGCGGAGCCCTTCCCTGGTGGTTTCACTTCCTGTGGTGTCAGTTACTGTGGTCATCTGGGTCCGAAAATATGAAATGGAAACTTCCAGAAACGAACAATTCATAAGTTTTAAATAACTTTTATTACAGTGAATGGTTACGATTGTTCCATTTTATTTTTAGCTCCTATCATCAATCACCTACTCTGCCTAAGGCATATATTAAACCTTATTGTGGGTCCGTGTGTGTAAGAAGAAAGCATAGTATGTAGGGGTTCGGCACTATCTCTGGTTTCAGGCACCCCCCACAGACAGGGGAGACTACCATGCAAGACTTTAAGAATAACATTTACTTAGTGAAACAGCCCACCAGGTAAAGTTATCAAGTCTCTGGTGTGGACTGGGTCCTCACAAGCCTCTCTCTGAGTGCTGTGGTTTGGGTCCATTTGAGGTGTTACCCCAAAGTTTCAGGTCCTGGGGGCTTGGGCTCCAGTGGGTGATGCTCAAGTGTGGAATCTTTAAAGGGTGGGGCCTGATGGATTGTGAACAGGTTGTGGTAGGATCTGAGATGGGGAGCTGTGTGGTTCTCTGTAGACCCTAGTTTGCTCCTGCCAGGGTGGTTGCTATGAACAGAGAGAAACTAGCCCCGCTCTTGCTGTCTTCCTGTCTCACCGAGACACTTCTTCAGCACAAAGCTGGTTCCCTTTCTAATTCTCTGCCTCGTTATGATGAAGCTGGACCAGTATCATGTTCTTGAACGTCCAGAAGTGTGAGATAAATAGACCTCACATCTTTATATGATACTCACACTCAGATATTCTGACACAGCAACAGAAAACAGACTGAGGTATCAGGTAAAGAAGCTCACAATCCATTGTTATTGATGTATTGTTCCTTAAAAGTACTCATATAAAACATGTCATACATAGGTCTTAGAACAAAATAGTGATATTATATAGATTAGAATATATCCTTAGGCTAAAATCTACAACTAAAACAAACAGGAATGCTATGGAAAATATTAAGAATTCTATGGTCCTTTACTATATGAAAGTATTACAAAAATTGTATCAGTAGCAATGATCGTGGTGGAAAACAGCAATAAAATTATCAAAACAATATAATCCAAAGATAGCTACAGTTAGCAACGTATTTGTGTGATGTACAGGAGATGTGAATGTAATAGTCATCACCGGGCGGTCCAACAAATTTGCACCAGTTTTCCTTTGCTCACTGTGGTGGAACAGTCCTGCTATGGCTGCTACAGTGGCTGGCCAGTGGTGAGGTCCTTATACTAAATGCACAAACAGCAGCAAAGGCACAATACCTCATTACCCCCAGGTGCTCAGAGATGAAAGGTGTATCTGTGCGCGTGCGCACACACACATTAAATGCCTCTTACCTAATATCAGAGAGATCGCACTTGTTTCCAGCAATGGCCATTACGATGTTCTCCGGGCCATGTTCTTTCAGTTCTTTGACCCATTTCTTCAAGGTATGAAATGAATCCTAAGTGGAAAATGTAAATGGGAATCACTGGAAAGACTGTCAATATACTATTCTAATCAAGTAGAAATACAAACACAATATAATTTAATGGACAAAAATAATTTCAGGAGACTCACATCTTAATATTATGTAAGCCATACCTCAATGGGCTGTAACAGCTTCCTTTTCCTAAAACTGAAATTTGATGACATTAAGAAGATCACATTGGTGGTTTTCTTCTATAAGTAACAATAACTTATAAATATGGTCTTGATGCCACATGAATAAGGACAAAAGGACTAAGTGAACATTCACATTTACCTCAGGAAAGAAACACATCTATGAAGAGTCCTATTTTCCTTTTGACTTCTTCCTCACAAAAACCCTCCCGGGGTCAGGCAACATGAAAGCCACATTCACGTGAAGTGTCAGGAACATGGGGAAGGCTGTGGCATCTGGTCATAAAGCTAACAGGCACAAGTGCTCATTAGCACTCCAGAGAAAACAGTAAATAATTCACTTTGCAGGAGTGTAAGAAATGCCATCAAACGCCTACAGTTATTTATTGATTAATATTCTTAGCTTTAATGTGATAAACTAAAATATAGTGGTCACCTGAAACTATGCATAGCCCCAAACCCTATCCAGGCTTATCTATGATAAAATTTAATTTATAAATTAGGGACAGTCAGAAGTTAACAATGATAATAAAATAGAATAATTGCTGTATAACAATATACTGTAATAAAAGTTATTTAAAACTCATGAATTACTTCCTTTTGGAATTTTCTGTTTAACATTTGCAGTTGGTCACTGACTCCATGTGAGTGAAACTGGGGAAAGAGAAACTGCTGTGTACAGACGCGACCTTTTCACTTACAAACATAAATATACTTGGGGTTTTCATAGGGTAGCTGTGACACCAGCAGAAAATAAGTATACTCTAAGACATGCAAGAGGAAGGAATGAAGCAGTGGTCACTAGAGATGTGGAAGGGCAATGCGAAGCAGGATAGGAAGAGCGGGAGAGGCTTCTGCAAATGCGGCAGGGTCCTACAGGAGGGAGGAGACTGAGTGTAGAAAGTAGGATGGACGGTGTGTGCATGTGTGGGAAGAGCACCACGAACCCCATCAGTTTACACAATCATTATGTGTTAAAATCACTGTAATTTAAAAACTAAGAAGAGAAAAACCCAAGCAGAACTTAAATACAGCATTAGCAGGCATGCCCTTGCCCTGCAAAAGAACAGTCTCTTTTAAAAGTGAATATGCACTGTTTAATTCAGCAGATTAAGTGCAAGATGCTTCATTGCCAACCAGTGAAATTCACTCAGGCACAGTGTTCGCTGCCCTCAACCCTTACTGGGCATGCTCACCCAAGGCTCCTGGCAAGACTCAAGCAATGTCATCTCAGTTTGGCCCCCTAAGATCAAAGGGAGCCACCGAACACGGCATCTACACTCCACAAGGGGCGTCTTACCTGTTTGGTAATATCATAGACTATGACGGCTGCGGCGGATCCTCGATAGTACATGGGAGCCAGCGAGTGAAACTGTTTAAAAACAATGAACAGTTCCGGGCAAGAGTGAACAAGTAGCTTTTAACCAATAGGACCTGCAACATCCCAGTAAGATCTGTAAATTCCTCTTAGGTTCTTTCCAGGGCTCGTATTAAATAACAAATTCTTCTCCCATACATGAGCCCATGTACACACACGTGCATGTGCACACATACAGTTCATCCACCATGAAATCTACCAGGAAAAAGCCAAAAATCAAATTTTACATTAAAGGTTTCCATCCTGTGAATTTTCTGCTCTCTCTTGCTCATCATTTGTATAACCAGTGATTGCCCCAGTGCGATCTCATTAGATTTATACAGCAGTACGAAAGAGATTGTGCTCCAAGGGAGGGAACTAGAACATTGGCAAAGATCACAAGACACACACGCACCATGCTGGGGTCTGGACACTGGCCAACCCCGGGGACCCAGTGTGCAGCTTTCTCCTGTACCTAAGGTCACCAGTGGTGCGAAGCCGGGGTGCTCCATTCCACAGTGCTAACCACACCGGTATCGCTGCTCACTAGGGTTCCTCAACCCAAACCAGGTAATTATTCTCAGAACACAGGTTAGCTACATTTCGGAGAAGGAAACAGTCTTATTTTCCTTTTGTTTAACTCAAAAATTTCTTGGAGGGGTTTTCCACATCAGTGGGGAGAGAATGGTCAATAGAGAGATGAGTATGTGGAGATGTGTGAGATGAGGAGGAGATACCAATTGCCAACACATTTTAAAACATGTTTAAATAGCTTAAAAGAATGGAAATAAAGACAATTATGGGGAACTTATTGATTTATTAAATGTTAAGGACTGAATGCTCATGTCGTCCAAGGCTCCTATGTTGAAGCCCTGCATTCCCATGTGATGGCACTTGGAAGGTGCAGCCTTTGGGAAGGAACTGGGCCTGGCTGAAGTCAAGAGCAGCACCCCCTAGAGGAAAAGATCAATATTCTCTTTCCTCCTCTCTCTCCCTCCCTTCTTCCCTCCCTCTCTCTGTCTATTTCTCCTTGGTGAAGATAGAAGGAAGGAAGGTAACTGTGTACCAACCAGGCAGAGGCCCTAACCAGTCATCACCTCTGCTCACACTTTGACCTTGGACTTAGACCTTGGATTCCCAATCCTGTGAGAAATAAATGTCTGTGTTTAAGCCGCTCAGTCATTAATAGTTTGTTATAGCAGCTGGAGCTAGCAAAGACATATATGGAATATACAAGAGCTGTCAAAATGATGGGCAGATTTTTCTTTCTAAGGGAAAGGCATCTCTGATAGGCTATTCAATGAAAAAATACTCTCCTAGCAGCAGGTATAATATAATTTAGGGTAAAGAATATGTGGGAGCTTGTCTCTCTGCACACCAAAACCATGATGTTTCTCAAAATGTTCATGGGATTTCTAGTATTTTTTACATTTTTCCTTGTGAGACTATAGTGGGAATCTCTACAGTAATTTTAAGTGAAAATGGCTTTTAAGCAGCCATTTTTCCTGGGGTGAGCAGGGGTAGCCGGGAAGAAAGAATGGCTGGATCCTGTAGCTTTTTGGCCAGAAAACAAAACCATGACCCATTCTCTCCCTATATGACACTTCTCATAGAATAAGGTCTTCCCAACAGGAATGTCCACATCTGGGCTCCCCTGGGTTTCCTGTCAGTACACAGCAATACTGCTAGCATTCACAGTGGGGCAGAAAGGAGGCAGGTCATTTTGCTCCTTCCAAGTCACTGCACAGTCTCTATCCAGAAAAGAAATCACCCTGGGCCTCCATGGTCCAGGAAAATGGAAAGGGCAGGGTAAAGCTCAGGATGAGCCGGGGAGTTCACAGCTCAATTGTGCAGGGGCTGAAGGTGCACAACATTCATCATTCTAGAGCTCACAGGAGGGATGGCCAGCACCGGCCCTGTGGGCCGGTCCCATACAGTGACTGCCCGACACCATACGCTTGTCACAGTGTTACGCTTCTATAAATTCACGTGTATTACTCAGCACTCCTCTTGCTGAGGTACGACACCTGACACCCACAACTGAAAAGAAAGGTTTAATTTGACTTATGGTTTCAAGGGATCCAGTCCATGGTCAGCTGGCTCCAAAGCAGGGACATCATGGCGGAAGGGGTGGTGAAGCAAAGCTGCTTAGTCTATGGCAGCCAGGAAGCCAAGCAGGGAAAAGCACCAGAAAGGAAGGGGCCAGGGACTAGATACAGACCCCAAGGTCACCCCCATGTCCACCCACACACACTCAGAAGTACATTTCCTAATACCCTGGGTCGCCCATCCAGCCTGACTGTTACAGCACGCTTACTTTAGCCCACCCTTTAGTAATCCGCTCCTCACACAAAACAACTGGAACTCCTGCCAAAAAGAAGGAAAAAGCAATGTACCTTTACAGCAGCCCTGCTTTCCTAAGGATAGGGCATGCAAATAAAATGTCCTTTCAGCCCAGTTATACAAAACACCCATTTTTAATTTTCCAAATAGTTTGCACTTAAGAAGGAGAATCAGCAGAAACTTTATTTCTCACAAGTCAAGCATGAGAAGAGCAAACTGTGGCTACGGTCTGAGACAGAGACCCTTTGGGCTCTGACAATAGGAGCCACCTCTGAAGCAGTCATCATGTGCAGGTCTCATGAATTATTGAAAAGATCGGTTTATGATGCATGCCCCCTTCCTTCCTCCAAACGGAATCACTCTGAAATAAATCTGTTGGTGAAGCCACTTAAAGGACTTTATTCCTGGAGTCTTGGGGCTTGTAATGAGTTAAAAAGTTCACATCTCATTTCTAAAACCCAACAATGCATTAATCAAAGGTAATATTTGTGGAGGACAAAGACACAAATCACTTTGGGCTTGTAATTCTGTCTTGCAATTTCCCCATATAAAGACGAAACAAACGCACCAGTATCAACCTCCATCTTCAACAGGACAGGATGCCATCTCCACAGGGTGAAAATTGAGAAGGATGGGGTGCTCACAGAAAACAGATTCCTCTAGCAACAAAGCTCACAATCACCAGAGGTTGACAATGCTTTATTTCACATCTCACCTTGAGAAGTTATTTGGAATTAAGCAAAACAGATGCCAATTTAAAATCCTTTCTTCTCTACATCCCTGACAAAGTATCTAGACTCCAAATTTCAGCAGTCAGACAACCTTCAGGTGTCACTGAATGGTTTAGAGGCAGCATAGGAAATTGTGAAAACAGAAATGACTGTTTATGCCTATCGTGCACATGACTTTTTTAAACTGCTGATGTCTACATAGTAAGCTGGAAGGAAATGACTTGCCAGCACTTTGTGCCTCTTGAATTTCTGAGCCTTCACATATGAAAGCTGTGTTAGCCCACTTCGTGTTACTATAAATAAACACCAGCGACTATCCGCTTTGAAAAAGGACAGGCTTCTTTTGGCCCAGGCAAGCTTTCTTTTGGAAGTTTCAGTGCATGATCAGTTGGGCCTGTTGTTCAGCACATCATGGTGGAAACGTACAACAGAGCAAAACTGTTCACCTCATCACAGGCCAAGGTACAAAAGAAAGAAAAGGCCAGATCCCACAGGGCCCTTCAAGGCCATGCCCTCAGTGACAGACAGGCCTTCCAAGGCCCCGCCTCCTGAAGGCTCTACCTCCTCCCAAGAGCACCACCCTGGACCAAGCCTGTAACTCAGGGGCCCCGAGGGGCCTTCAAGGTCCAAAGGACAGCAGATCCCCCACCCCAGCCTCCACTTGGGCAGGTGGCAGAAGATAGAGGGAACTCTCTGCCTACTCCTATGTCTTCAAGGTTTTTTCCTACTTTCTCTTCCAATAGGTTTAGCGTTTCTGCTTTAATATTGAGATCTGTGATCCATTTTGACTTGAGTTTGGTGCCTGGTGATAGACTTGGGTCTATTTTCAGTCTTCGGCAAGGGAAACACTTCAAAGAATCAATAATTGGGACCTCATCTTACTGAAAAGTTTTTGCACATCTAAAGAAATCACCAGCAGAGTAAAAAGAAAACCCACAGATTGGGAAAAAAATCCTAATTGGCTGTCCCTCGGACAAAGGCCTTCTATCTAGAACATACAAAGAATTAAAAAACATGAACTTGTCCAAATTCAAAGACCCAATCTAGAAATGGGCATCTGAGATGAATACACACTTCTCAGATAAAGAAATACAAATGGCAAATAAATATATGAGAAAATGTTCTACATCTTTAGTCATTCGAGAAATGCAAATAAAAACAACATTGAGATTTCATCTCACCCCAGTAAGATTGGCCAGCATCAAGAAATCATCCAATAACAAATGCTGGCAAGGCTGTGGAGAAATAGGAACTCTGCTGCATGGCTGGTGGGAATGCAGACTGGTGAAACCACTGTGGAGATCGATTTGGAGATTCCTCAGCAAACTAGGTCTAGAGGTCCCACTCAACCCAGCTATCCCCCCTTCTGGGGATTTTCCCAGATCTGAAAACAGCATATCACTGTGATATATGTGCACCCATGTTTATAGCAGCACAATTTGTAATAGCTAAATCGTGGAAACAACCCAAATGTCCATCCACAGAGGACTGGATTAAAAAACTGTGGCATTTTTACACAATGGAATATTATTCAGCTGTAAAGAAAGACAATCTAGGGGCTTTTATAGGCAAATGGTTACAATTAGAGACCATACTCAGAAGTGAGGTAAACCAGACGTGGATGTGCAAACAGCGTATAGTATTGTTATAGGCAGCTGAGGTAGATAAAAATATTATAGGCAGTCAGATAGGGCTGCGCCCTGGAAGGAGCCAACACAAAAGATAAGACACCTGTGGGCCAGATCTCAAGACAAGGGGGGCTAAACTGGTGCGGCCACATACCCCCGAATGTAAACGTCAGAAATTGATAAAAGTAACAACCACCTTCAAAGAGCCAGAAAGTCGCTGGCCTGACCTCCCACAGAAAAAGCCCAGCTCTGCATTCATGCCCGCTTGCTACGTGACTCGCTTCCCCATTTGATCTCAGTCCACTCAGTCTTACCTGGACAATTATGCCTGTAATCTTATTGGTGGACCGTAGTGTTGTCCATTTCCCCTACCTTGGACCCGCCTCACCTCATGGTTTTTCCCTATAAAGTCCCTGGAAAAGGCAGAGTCGGGGGTAACCCACTTGGGCCCCCCTTCTGTCCCTCTCTTGGATAGAAGCTTTCTTTCTCTCGATAAATATATTCTGCTCTTAACCTCTGTTGTTCCTAAAATTCATTCTTCGGTTTTAGAGAACACGAACTCGTCTGATATCAGTCAGGTTGGGATATTTATTTTCTTGTATCAGTATCATTAGTGTAGGAACCTGGAGGTGAGAATATAGATCGGGAGGTATGAAGGGAGACTGCTCAAGGGTAGAGAGCGATCGGGATGAAGGGAAGGAGAGGAGGAAGAGGGGGATAGCTGTGTAGGAATGTATGTATGTGCAGGATGGCTGACATGGCTGCACTATTGTCTCATGTCATTTTGATGTGGAAAACAAACGATGATTGTTTGATCAATCTTGTATGTCTATTTGTATTGTCCTGAGTATACACTTTGAAACTACCAATGTGTAATACAACAACCATTGTTGGTCCCCTACCACCTTATCTGTAGTTCGGTTTTCGTACTGTTCTTGTGCTACTGTGTGTATGTTTGTTAGTGTTTTTGTTCTTTTACTTCTAAAAGAAAAAAAAGAAAAAAAGAAGACAGACAGAAACAATCTGTGCGGAAGCCACCAGACACCGTGCTTCCTGAGCCCTGGAGATATTCGCACACTTTGCACCAATGATTTCATCTCTTTAGGGAACGGTCAGAGATGGTCCCAGAGTCACTGGGATTCACTGCACCATTGCTGGTTATGCTGAAAAGTTAGAAACAATCTCAATGTCTGTCAGGGATAGAAAACAAACTTTATTTTAATCACATTATGGAATATGGAGCAGTCATTGAACATTTGTGGAAAATATGAAATGGCACCTGAGGTAAGCTGGCATACTTCGATATTTTCTCAAGGATTCCTGCAGGACATTAAGCCTTTGAAGTGTTTTTTGAAAAAAAAAAAAAAGTTTCCTGGCAAAATAAATTTGAGAAACATTACATATACTGAAGCTCTCTGATAGAGATTTATAAGGTATTTGTAGTACATTAAAAGCTCTGAAATTTTCTGTAGTAAAGAAATCTATTATTTTGGATTTAACTAAAAATTTTCATCTATTTTTTAATCTTTTTTTTCAAGTAGTATTTATTAATATCCAAGAACCTACTGTGTGTGGTCAGAGCACTCCCTGGGGCTTGGTACAAAGAGAACTGGGCTTGGAGGTGAGGATGGGGTCACAGGGTTGGAGACAGTGGCTGAGGTGCCCCAGCTCACCGTGAATGTGGTAACATTCATTGCCAAGGGCTGGCAGGCGAGTTCAGGATGGAACCTGCTTATCTTGATTCTTTTTTGAGTATTTACCTGCAACACACACCTTCCTCCTTCCTTCTTACCCAGGGAGCAAGCACAGCAGCACAGTGAAAATGTGATTACTGGGACCCTCCCAATCCTTCAGACCACCAGATCTGCCTGAGGCAAAATTCCTTAAACGGATCAGTGGGCTGTAAACGTCAGAGCAGCAAAGCTCTGCCATCCAGGAATGCACTGGGCGGAAAGTACGTGAGGTTTCCAAAGAAACCCACTGTAGTGGGCTCTGAGGGACGCCTCCAAAGCAAAGTCTGCAGAGGATGCTGGGTCCCTGGTGAGCAGGACATCGCCAGGAGCCAGGCTGGCCTGTAGGGTCAGCCACTTTGCCTCAGGCAGCAAAGCCCAGCAGAAATTCTCACCTTCCCAGGGAAGGCAGCTGGAGATGAAAGAGTCAAGGACTGAAGCCAAAAGGAGCCAGCAGTGGGCCTCCCAGGACTTAAATGGAGAAGGAAGTATAGAAGAAAATTCCTGACATTCCCAGCATTCTCAGCTGGCAAAAGCTGAATGGAAAAGCACAGCAATGAAAGCTCTTTCTGTGCCATTCAGGAGAATGGTTTCCATTTCACACAGACCCTCTCTCTTCACTGCAGAGCCAGGCCTACTTAACATGCCGGCACAGAGAGCTCAAAGCCTGGCGGTGTGGACGCCTGGGTAGAAGGCGTTGAGAAGCTTGTGCCAAACTATCAGCAGCCACTACTTCCATTAGAAGGAGACCAGCACCTGCCTTACTAGTTTTGAGTTACTTAAAAAACATTTTAGCTTGGTGCACGACTTTTGCAAAGATGGAATAATTTATCTTCTTTTGGTAAGTTACTAGGCAGGCAGCCCCGTTGTGGGAAAAGTTTAACTCAGTATTTCTTCCCTTGCCTGTTCCACTTCAGTTCCCCTCGGCCACAAAAGCTAGCCCCGCCCTCATCCACCTTGGCAACTCACTCAGGTTGTTCAGGCCCACGAACACCACCCCCTGCTTGGGCTGTTCTGGCCCGAGGACACCACCACCAACCACCCCCTGCTTGGGCTGTTCTGGCCCGAGGACACCACCACCAACCACCCCCTGCTTGGGCTGTTCTGGCCCGAGGACACCACCACCAACCACCCCCTGCTTGGGCTGTTCTGGCCCACCGACACCCACCCTGAAAGAGTTTAAAAGCCCAAGCTTTGCTCCGCTGGCTGCTGCCTTGGTCCACTAGGCAGCCTGCTACTCTCCACCCCCATAAAGGCTTCTCTCCTGTCAGAAGGTCTGGGCTGGTTCCGGGTGGGTCTCGGTTCTATCCCTTTTCCTCTCTTCTACTGTGTTGCCAAAGCCAAGGAACACTCGGGGACCCAGGGTAGAAGGACAAGCAGCAGGAGGAAGCTGGGATGGGACCACCCAAAGATCTTGGGCTCCAGTCTGGCTGGCGCTGTGATACAACATGAATCCAAACATCTTTCTACAAAGATGTCAGTGGCAGGGCAGAGATTAATGCTTTTAAAAAGACAAACGGACTGGAGTATTCCAGTCCTAGGGTAAAGAAGCCAAAGATTTCAAACGCTGCAGAAACGCTTTTTTCCACTCATGAAACTATGAGGGGCAGAGAGCCTCAGATCAGACAACAAGGAACTTGCTGAAAGTCGCACCGCTCCTAGTTACCCTCCTGTCTCAGAGAGGACACGGCCACTCCTGAGGGGCAGGTAGACATAAGCAGGCCTTGGATCACGGAGGTCCAAAACAGCACGTGCTGTCAGTTAAGAAACAGAAAACGCCAGTCTGTAATACATTTATAATCACACCTTAGGTCTCAGGCCCCGAGTAATCCCAGGGCCCAGTGACATTTTAAGGTCACACATTGCTCAGGCCCTCGGGGTGGGGTGGCCGTCCAGCCCCAAACAAGACACACAGCCTCCTGATAGCCCCGCCAGGTCAAGGCAGATGTTCTTAACGAGCCCTGCTCAGGCTGGGCCAGGCTTAAACGAAAGCTTCTGTTTTCGATTTCTAACGGGAAGAAAGCCCCTGGGGTCACCGGTCAGCTAAAAGGGCCGGAAGACACTCAGTTCCTAAGGAGCTGCTGAGTAAATCCGGGATAGGCAGCACGGGGCTGCAGGGGAACCCTGGGGTGCACAAAATGCAGCCAGCTGCACGCCAGGGGTCGGGGGTTGGGGGTGGAGAAGCCCGAGGCGCTCCCACCTGCCCCCTCAGAGGCATTGGGATTCTCCCCCCTGCGGCGCGGGCGCGCACCCTTCCTGACCGAGCTCTTTCATCAGGGACCCAGAGAACCAAGGATCAAGGAAGTGGCGCCGGTCCCCTGCCGCGTCAGGACACGGCCTCCTGTGGCAACGGCCCTAGACCCCTAGACCGTAGGCGGAGGCCGCGCCCTCCCCTCAGCTCAGGCTGCTTCGGGCTCCGCCTTCCGGAGCTCAAGGTTCCTGAGAAGCTACCGCAACCCGGCAGCGCCCCCCGAAGGGCGGGCCAGGCAAGTACTGGACTGCGCAGGTCAGGCACGAAAGGAGGACCCCACTCATCAACCGAGGCCCTTGCAAGCCTGGGGTTTCCCCCCAGGCCCTTAAGATGCACCTATGCCTCCTCAGGTGACGTCCCCTGCCTTGCCTGGACGTCGTGGTGCCCGGACAGGATGTCGCCCTGCCCCGACCGGACATTGCCCTGCCCCAACTGGAGGTTACGCTGACCTGACTGGACGTCGCGCTCATCTAGGTGGTTTCCCGGAGCACAGTTGGCACCAAAGCCTTAGTGCTGACCTCACAGCCACCATTCAGAGGCTGCTTTTAACAGATGGATTATGATATTTATTTACAGAGACCACAGGACATACTCATTTTAAACTTTTTATTGTGGAAAGGGCAGAACGTGGTGAGCATCCATGTTCCCATCCCCAGCTTTGGGATCCTCACTGCTGAGGCCCTAAAGCAAACCCTGACGCCCTCGAACCTTAACTGAACACTGAGGGATGCTTTTCTTCATGTGTGAAAACTTTCTCATTCGTTAAGAATAAAATGCAAGTTCCAGGGGGCTGGGGATATAGCTCAGTGGAATAAGCGCTTGCCTAGCAAGTGCAGGGTCCTGAGTTCGATCCCCAGTACCGCAAAAAAAAAAAAAAAAAAAATGCAAGTTCCATACTGTGATGTCCAAGCCACAGCCACTGGGTCCTCATCCCTGTGCCGCAGGGTGACCTCCGCTGGACAGGGCAGAGCAACCGGAGGTAGGCAGGAGTCTACTGGGACGGAGGGACCCTCGGAGGCCATGGCACAGCGTGGCACATGTGCATGGTGGCACAAGAGGAGGCTGCTTATGGGGCTGAGATGTGGTTCCTGCCTGTGGCCTGGGCCCAGCCACCTTCTGGCTGCGTTTCCCTAAGGACCCCAGGGACCCAGGCAGGGCAGCGGCTTTGTGTAGGCCACCTGCTTTCCCAGGCCACAGTGTCAGGATACCATATGCTCCAGGGGCGTCTTGAGCCCCCAGTGCCAGGCTCACACCTTCTGTTCTGGTGATGAGCAGCGGTCCCCAGATGTCACCATAACTCTTCCGAAAGGGGCACAGGTGGAGGGAGGACCCAGTGCGCACGAGCTGATATCAGCTCTTGAGAAAAATGGAGGGATGAAGGCTGTGTGTTCACTGCACCTGCAGGCAGCCCTCCCTGGCCAGGGGGAGTCCCTAGGGACACAGTTCTCAGAGGGTGGTGGGGGCAATGGCAGGGGTGAAACGGCCCCCCCACAGTGGGCTGGAGAAGGACTGGGATGTAACAGGCTGCAGGACAGGCAGTGGAGAGGCTGGTAAGAGCCTGGCTTATCGGGAACGCCCAAGGTCACAATCTCCTCTGACTTTTCCAGCAGCCTATAAGCAGTGAACCACTTTCTTGGCCACAGGTTCTGGGACCCTGAAGACAGAAGGAAAGAGAGCAAAAGTGCCTGTGCTGTATGGAAAGCCCGATCTCGACCTGGGCTGGACATGAGCCTCTGCTGTGCTCTGGGCCTCCTCAGGGTGCCCATCAGGACCCATCTCTGGGTGGTGCATCCCTGCACCTGGAGCACAGGCTCACCCATCAGCTAACCTTTACAGGAAAATTAACCGGATGTAGATAAACGAGCAGCCTGGTTATGTAGCACAGAGCACCCAGATATCCTGACTGTACACATCAGACCATCAGCTCCTGGAGGGGGTGAGCATCACATTTAATCTTCTTGGGTGCCAAGGGCAACTCTTTAACAGTGAGCTAGGAATGTACGCAAGGAGGTAGCTCAGTGGTAGAGTTCTTCCCTAGTACGTGCGAGGCCCTAGGTGGATCTCCAGGATCACAGTAAACAAAGATGGCACAACTACAAGTGTTTACTGCATCATTTTCTGGAATTCCTGGACTATCTCACAGTGAAAAGACTGTGCACACTCACCAGGAAAGAGGAGTAACCCTTTCAAGCCAGGGGACTGCAGAATGTTATCACAGTCTCGTCAGCACCATGCAAGAAGTCTGGTCTTATGTTGGAGAATAGTGCTGCAACATTAAATCAGCTACAGATAACAGTTTTGAAGATACAGTTTCTTTCAAAGAATATAATTTACCCAAAGATCATGACTTTCGCTAATGGCTTGATAAATTTTAAATGATACCTTCCCAAACATAACTTTTTTATGGTTGTAATTTATAATATTTAGACACATAGAAGATTTAATTTTTATTCAGATTTTTTCTCTGAGGTTGCATGGCAATCTGTAATAGATGAGAGGCAGTTTGCAACTAGCTTATCACTTATGCTTTCAGTCACCACTTATAATCTGGAGAGTAGGTAAATCCCAACTTAATCTATAAATAGCACATAATGCATCAGAATCCCAGCATAACTGTTGCTTATAAAAATTTATCGACTGATCCTAAAATTCACGTGGATATGCAAGGGATCCAATATAATCAAAACAATCTTGAATAACAGAGTTGGAAAACTCCATACTTCCTAATT
Organism: Dinomys branickii; assembly: GCA_004027595.1. Taxonomy (NCBI): domain Eukaryota; kingdom Metazoa; phylum Chordata; class Mammalia; order Rodentia; family Dinomyidae; genus Dinomys; species Dinomys branickii. The sequence goes on along the minus strand of PVLD010006891.1, from coordinate 9,631 downwards.
TCAAAACTTACTACAAAGCTATAGTAGCAAGACATGCAGTACCGGCGTTACGTATAAAAAAATCTAAATCAAAGGAATAGAACTGATAATCACGAGTGAAAAGTCTTACTGTATGATTACTCGATCTTCGTGAAAATGTCGATGACTGAGCTGAGAATAGCCCTTTCTCTCTTTTTTGCAGTACTGAGGATTGACCCCAATGATGCTCTGCCATGGAACTACATCCCCAACCCCCTTACTGTTTATTTTTCATTTGAAGATAGGATCTTGTTGTTGGCCAGGCTGGCCTGGAACTTTCCACCCTCCTGCCTCAGACTTGGGAGTAGCTAGGATTATAGCTATGTGCTACCATGCCTGGCAAAAATAGTCTTTTCAAGAAATCATGTGCAGACAACTAAAACAATCACATGCAAAAAATAAAACTGCATTCCTTCCATACAAATACACAAAAATTAACTCCAAATGAATCACAGAACTAAAAATAAGAGCTACAGTTACTGAAAACTCTTAGAAGAAAACATTTAAGTAAATATTCATGACCTTAACTTCATACAATAGTAAAGGAAATATAAAATGGTACAGCCTCTTTAGAAAACAGTTTTCGGTTCTAAATGCTAACAGTGGAGTTACCACATGACCCATCAAGTCTCCTAGATATATGCCCAAGACATTAAACCACATACATCCGCACAAAACTTAAACACAGCACCATTATCTGTAACACCCAAAACAGAAAGAACTTAACTGTGCACTAACAAATGAATAAACAAAGAAAAAAATAATATATTTATACACTGCAGTATTATTCCGTCATAAAAAGGAAACAAATACTGATCCATATGACATCATAGATGAACCTGATAAAGCAAAGTGAAAGGTGTGTTACACGAAAAATCACAGACTGTGTAACTCCACTGATATGAAAAGTCTGGACTGGGTAAATCGAGGGACAGAAAGTAGCCCAGGGTTGCATGGCTTGCAGGGAAACTGAGAGTCACTGCAGATGCATTCATGTGTTTTTCTAGAGTGATCAGAATGTTCTGAGATGGATTATAGTGAAGGTTGCACAATTCTGAATATTGTAGAACCCACTGATCTGTGCACTTGAAGTGGGTGAAATGTCCAGTATGCAAATTTGATCTCAATAAAGATGTTTGCTGCCAAGAAAGGAGGTTGGCAGTACTGCACATACTGATGGTCAGCACAGAAACAACTGGACAGAAACATTTTTCGGTGCACTTATTTCTAACCACTGAAACCACAAAATGCATTATGCGGGGTTCAGCTGCTTCCTCAGCAAACCAGAGAAAGAGGACAAGAAGCACTAGGCTAGAGCTTTGCATGAGTCTATACTGGGGGAGCAGGGCCAGGGAACGCCCCACACCCGGGAAAACAGAGCCGTGGACCACAGCTCACCGTCACAGCTCTTTCTGCACATTTCCCAACTCAGCAGGGACCCCCCCCCCCCACAAGAGGAAGTGGTGAATACTACATTTAAAAGCCATGGAGGGTCAAACATTATTTGTAGAGTCTCAGTTTTTAACAGGAAATGTGTGTTGGATGGAACTTCCTGGATGGTGGAAAAGTCCAGCGTAGTGAATGGGGCTGGAAGGGGGACGTGCCAAGGAAGCTTCGGGTTGGACGAGGCTGGTGTCCGCAGTGAGCAGAGCCAGTAGGTCAGGCCCTCGACACCCTTCACCCTCCACCTCTCCAGCAATCACTCGCTTCTCCACTTCTCTCACAAGGGCCACTCAAGTGTCTACCTCTTGACTCCAGCTCAGCCACATGCCGTGGTCAGCAGATCCACAGATGTGACCTGCCCACTGTCAGCTCAGCCCTCCTTGGCCCTTAGCCTCTGGATTGCCTCAGAAGTGTTTACCCAGACAGCTGGTGTCCCCTATATTCCACCCAGCAGACCCCACATCTTCAGCCTGAAGCAGCACCCCACAGCTGGGGGTCTCCTACTTTTGTAACTTTTCTGTAAGCAGATTATTGTGTTCAGTGCTAGGGATCAAAATCAGGGCCTGATGCATGCTTAGGCAAGCACCCTGCCCTGAGCTATAGCCCTAGACCTGTAAGTATGATTATTTTAAAATGGAAATATTTTGAACATTCACACACACACACACATGTGCAGTTATGTGCCAATTTCAGGACTAATAACATTATTCTGCATTTTCAAGTCTTATTTAAGATTATACTTAGAATTCTGCAAAGCTCTGGATTAAATCCTCTTACTCATGCCCATACAGTGTTACTCAACTTTTTCTTAGTATTTTTTCCATTTTCAATGTTTTTTTCAGTTTTTTAAATACCAAAGAGGATGCTGGCAATAAATTGTATAACTTAGTACACAACTCTTTATTCTGTACTTTTTACCCATATCCCACAAAATTCTTGCTCGATACAGGGGGAAAGAGGCCATTTATTACTCTACATGTGTGCTCTCTGATTTTATCTTTTAAAAAGCATAAGATAAAATTAGATTTCAGAAGTTAATCTTATCAGGTTCAGATGTGTTGGCAGAGTAGTTGAGAATTTTTATTCCAACATTAGAACCACCAATCTGTTTATGTGGAGCCTAACTGTGGTTCATTTGAAATGAAAAGGTCATAAATACAACCATCAAGACTCAGGCAGTTGACTGGGAAAGACAAAAAAACTATGAAACTGAGTTTAACCAAATTATACCAAACAGTAAGATGTTGTACTTCAGTATGAAAAGCTTTCACTTAGATTCTTGGAACAATATTGCCTTAGTGAATCAGACCAAGAGAAAGAAGTCCAAAATTTTCCAGGATCCTGACATGTTTTAATGGAATCACATGGATTGGGATTGTGTTTTAAAGCAAAATCAAGATGACTTGAAAGCACACATCTGGGAAAACGAAGATTGCATTTTCTGCCTTACAACTCTACTTAGAATTCCACAATAGCTCATGATATATTGGAGAAAAGCCGCTTACGCAGCACATACAGTGTTATTCAGTCTGTTCTTGGTATTTCGTTCTCATTTTTAATGTCTTAATTTGCTAAATAGTAAAGAAGATAGCAGTCATAAATTATATAATTTGCTACACAAATCTTCAAACCATCGTTGCTATCATTATGCTCAATGGCCACCAGTACTGCTGGATATTGGAACAGAAGAGGTTATTTCTTACACTGCATATGTGATGAGACAATTTTAATAGCACTGAAGATGTTACATCCCCCCGTCTAAATAGGAAAACAAAGAAGGAAGTCCAAAGGGAACCGGCTGGGGACTCAGGACTTGACGCCTGAGAACAGGAGTCTCCCCTGCCGCTCACAGGTCCTGACCAATGGGAGGTGAAGGGCGGAGCCGGGCAGATAAGCCCCTCCCCTCTGCTCTGAGACCGCCGTGAAGGCGGTTCCTGCACATCCTCCTACGTGTTTGTCTGCGCAGCCGAGTGTGAGCGTGAAGCAGGAAGGAGCAGCACAACCGCCCCAGGGGTACAGGATGAATCCCCTAAAGCCCTCCACCATGGACCGAAGGCACTCCTTCCCACAGCCCTTGGGGAGCCACACACTGAAAGAAACATGTCTGGGAAATGTCAGGGTGCTAACGTGCTGGATCCAAGGTCAATTGGAAGACGATTTGGTTTTAAACACTATTTTGTAAAGATGTTCCCTGGGCTACCACTGAGGCACTGAAAGAAGGAGTTAGGAAGCTCACACATCAAGACTGACGGCCCTCTGACACAAGAAGGAAGGGGAGGGTCCTTTCATAGCCGCAGGGCCCCAAGGAGGAACCTCTTCAAGAGCACAGGTCCCCACCAGGCAGTTAGCAGGGCACTTAGCGCTGGGCATGTGAGGCCTTGGCGTGGGCCGCGCGTCAGTCCTCTTCCAAGGACACACAAACTTGCCCCGTTATACTGTCGCATAATAAACCAAAGACACTGAAGTCACAGAATGAGGCGCGCAGCAGCAGAGTCCATGGAGACAAGCCACGGGGCTCCAATAACTAATGAGACAAAACTAACAGCAAGAGGCACCAGCAACAGCAGGGAATTTATTTTTAGCTCAAGCATTAGGCAACATCATTACAAGCACCATTAAAGCCGACAACAAGCTGCCGAAACAGCTGAAATTTCGCTGTCAGGAGAGACCAGGCTCTGTCAGAAGGACACACTCGAGGCCAGCCGAGGACAACCGAAGGGAGTCTGGCTGCTGCAGGACAGGATGAGCCAGAGGCCCTGCGGATATGGCTCACACACACTGCACAAGTCTTGATTCTAAAAACGTGCACCTGAGATTATTATCCAACAGTAAATCCCTCTTCCTAGAAGTATAAAGGAAGCATCTGACGACTACAGGGCCACGCCTTTTATATGAAACACTGATGCTTTCACAAATGAACAAATTATGGCCTGGGGGTGGAGCCCAGTGGTAATGCGCTTACCTAGGAGGTACAGGGCCGTGGGTTCAACTCCCAGTACCACACAAAAAATTATGGGCCCTTTAATGCAGTCGCACACGTATACAACCTCCAATACCCAAATTGTAGGAAAGCAATTATAATTAGAAATATGGTCAACAGAAATCTTTCCATTGCTATTTTACATTGAGGTGGTAAATGTGTCAAATTACAGTAATGAGTTTGGGGAGTGCCAAATGTCACCCAAAGCAGTCAAGTCTTTGAATACTATATTAGAAAAGGTCAGTAAATGTCAAATATTCTATTTAATCATATAGACATCGTCCTTAGGGACATTATATTATCAAATGAAAATAGCAGGTTATGAGGAGCCACAACCCCATTGATAAAAATTATTCCTGCAAAAGACAGACCTATAAAAAATGATGATCTAATATCAATTGTGGAAATAGCTGGATGGTGAGAGTTTGCTTAATTTTACTGTCAACCATTTGGCTGTTATATGAATTTTCTATCAAAACAAAACTCTAAAGCTCAGGTCTTGGATGGCTGGATTCCAACTTCGGCCTTGTCCCTTAGTAAGCTGTACGATTTGTGATCTGTGGGCCTGGATGGCCTCGTCTGTAAGTGGGAGTAAACACCTGTTCCTCACAGTTGTTCTCAGGGGGCCAAATGCATGCGCATAATACGGCACCCAGAGCAGCGTCTGGGACCGGCGAGCACCAGGAACATCAGGCAGCAGCATGAGGGGCAGTGCTGTCAGAGCTTCAAGGCTAGGCCGGCTATCTGCAAAACTGACTCGCCCTGCATGAGACAAAGCAGCTGCAAAAGCAACTATTTCACTGCCAAAGGTAAAAGGGGAGCAAGATAACCTCTACTTAAGTTCATGTAACAATTCCAAAATAGAAAACCAGCAGACCAACACAGGGGGTACTCGGGCTGAAGAGGGACCTTGCATCGCCAGCAGTGCGGACCAGGCAGCTGCCCCGTGTGCAGCCTGTGCTCTGACTTAGCAGCAGGCAAGAGACTCTTTAACAAGGCTAGCATTTGTAGGCCACAAGATTCAAGTCATTTTTAAAAATTTCTTCAAAATGCCTTGACCCACAAATACTGGAACTTGAGTTTTACCAAAGGACATTGTAAAAAAAGAAAATTGTATAAATTAACATTTGATTTATAAAGAGTAGGCAATGAGTAGTTCAGATGACCCTGAACCCACATTCTTCCTTTTGATTTGGTAAGTGGGGTAGGTACTGGAGATGCACAGCGACAGTGAGGAGGCATGAGGTGAAAGGTGTCATTCTGGCCAGGGTGGGCAGAGAAAGTGGCATGTAGGGTCAGGCAGGGGAAAGTTTCATCCAATCCACTCCGTGACTACCAGCTCTGATGCGATTGCTCGGGCTAAAAGCCCCGGGTGCAGACAAAAGTCCTGGGCTGTCTATCTCTGCCCCACTCACCCGCCAGCCCTCTTGGCTCCGACAGTATGCACTACACTTAGTACACAAATGCGCCCGCTCAGGATTGAGTCCCTTTTGGGATCTAAAGACTTGAGCTGCTCAATATGCAGACTTCTTCGTAAGTATTTTCAATAAATAAAGAAAAACAAGTATAAGAGAGAACTCATCTGCTGTTTCTGATGACTCAGCATCCAACCCCCCACTTTCCAGTAAGAGAAGCCAGGTTTCCCTTGGGAAATTAAGCTGGCTCGGCTTCTGGCCACTGGGGTTCAGATGGAGCTGGTGCCAGCCTCTCCATGGCAAGTGAATCACCAGCTGGATCTCTGAATTGCACTAAAGGCAAGGTAAGCAAGGGGCCCAAATCAAACGGGTCAGAACCCAGGCTGCAAACAGGTCTTACGCTCTCCTCTCCTGCACGGGGATGCTAAGGTGGTGGGATGAAGTCTGCAGTGGTTTATGGGGCCAACCTTGCTATGCTCAGGGTAAAAAGGGAGGCAAAGCCAATGGAGGTGCCACCACCACTGAACCCGGTGGGAAGGAACAAGTCAAGGCAGGCAGGTGCCTCCACAGAGGTGCAGGGACTTGAGCTCAGCCTCGCCTCACCACAAGCCTCCCTTGGTTCTCCACAGAGCCGAAGCATATATGTCCTTCCTGCTTAAACTGATTTAGACTGGGTTTCTGTCCTCTCTGCTACCAGGGTCTTGCCCAGTGCCAAGGAGCCTGCAGCAGCTGACTCCAGCACATGGTACTCACCCGCTCCTGCCCAGCAGTGTCCCAGATGAGGAACTTATGAAGCTCGTTTCCACAAGGCACAGTTTTGGTCATGAAAGAGGCCCTGCAAGAGTCAACACATCTGTGTTACTGGTGTTTTCCCAGAGAGCTGTGTCGCGTGAGTTCACATCTCACCCCAGCAGAACTCCAAGAGGTCTGTCCTCAGCCCCAAAGCCAGGAGCAGGAGAGACAGCTCTTGAAGAGAGGCTGCCCAAAGGGAATGTTGTGCATTTTCTATGTTTTGTTACTGGTAGACGGCTTCAAAGTAAAACAAAACAATCAAAACAAAACAAAAAAGAAAGAATGCACTCAAAAGCCTATCTGGGAACAGTGCCAATTGTTTTAGGACCACACTGCCCAGATCTGAGGGAGGAATATAACCTTAGCCACTGAAGACTTACTGCTATTGCAGGTCAGAGTGAGAAGGGCAGCTGGTATTGTGGCATGTTATGTCTGTGACCTTGCAATGGCATGACAGGAAGTTGCCTTCAGCATTTACCTACATGGACACAAGTCCAACCCCAGCAGAAATAGAATACCGTCACTAAAGTCCAACCTGCCTGCCAAAAGATGGGGACAAAGGGTCATCAAAATAAAAATTGATGCTTTCTCTACTTAAAAAAGGATAGATTTTAAAGTTTCAATAAATTGTAAAAGACTTGCTATTTCTTTTTTGCATATTTCCTTTTAATAAGCATTTTCTTCGAGCTCATGCAAGGTGTAAAAGTCCAATATGAGGAATGGTTAGTAGCCTTGACTTTTCCTCTATGAGTTAAAATTTCCCACTCATTAAAAAATAGCTAATCTGTCTAGTAGTGGGACAACAGGCCATGAGAAGCCTCCTAAAGTAATGAAATTTTTTAAAAAACCCTACAGAGCATTCCAACCAAAAATGTTTAATTGGAATTTGATCATGAGGATTCAACCAGCCACTGCAGAAATAAACATTCTTCAAGACAGATGTCCTGAACATTTCAAATCAGCCAACGTCATGAACAGCAGACAAAATAAAGGCCAAGGAGATTGTTCTAGAATCTAGATGGAGAGGAAAGCAACAAAACAACCAAATGCAACCTCTAAACTATGACTACAGCCTGGATTTGGGGAGGCAGCTTTAAAGCTGTATGAAAGACCCCTGGGGAGGGGCGGGAACGGGCCCCAGCGCAGAGGGCTTGCCAAGCAGCATGGGCCAGGCCCTGGGTTTGATCCCAGCACTGCAGGAAATAAAAAACAAAAGTAAGGACAACTGGAGGATATTAAATGTGGACCAGATCTGAGGGACCATCAGTGAATCGGATTCACCTTCCAGGCCCGACGCCGTATCCTCTTCTCAGGAAACCGGAGCTGGGCTCTGAGGGCCCCCTCACTCCCTCCAGCTCGGCATCCAGTCTGCTCATCACAGAAGAACTTTCTGGCCTGCTCACTCTCTAAGAGCAAGGGGCAGGCTACTATGGAAATCCAAGTATGAAAGCCCCCGTCCCTGCAACCGGACACAGTGTTCACATGCACACATCATGCAGTCCCGCTCAGAGCACTCTGGTCATCAACCCGCACCCACACTCAGTGCGAGGTCTAGGACTTTTCTAAGTGGTTTGATCCCGTAGGATGAAAACCACACCTCTTCCTTCAGCTCTTTAAAGTGCGTAAAGCAGACATTCCAGACTACTGATAAGGGCAAAATATTCCAAAGTGGAATTCTTTATATTTTCCCATTAGAAATCAAATATAGATTTCACAACAAGTAAATGTAAGAAGCGAAAATAGAGAAGGAAATAAAAATCAACCACCCCCTTGTCACCCACGGTCACTGCTGTAAGTTACTATCAATCCTTCTCATTATTTTTACACAGCTCACCCTGAAGAGGGATCACACTCTACATAACTCTGGCTTTCCCGCGCTTGGTGTATCATGAGCATCTTTTCACGTCTGTGAATACAGATCAGCGTCATTATCTAACATCGTGCAGTATTATACATCATTTTGAGGATTTATTCAACAGCCCTCTGACAGACATTTTGGTGACCAAGCTTTCACTCACAGTCAGTGGCAATGTGGGGATGGGTTTGCACTTCCCTCGGTGTCCTGGTACCACTTGCCTACACTTAATTCTTCAAAGTGAACAGGCTCTAATTTCACTACAGACGCCAGAGGACATACCAACGTGCACTCCTGTGGCCAAGTGTAAGCAGGCCTTTCTCCAACTGTCCCCTATTTTTCTGATCTCTTCCAAAGTGAGAGGCAGGAAATGACATTTCATTCCTGTTTGTCCAGTGGCATCATGCTTGGTTCTCTTCTTCACCTGTGTTTTCCTTTTCTAGATCTCTTCCTTGTGACTTTTGCCCATTTTTCAATATAGGGATTCGCACTTTCCTTACTTATTTTTCAAATATTTTACCCTAACCGTCCGTAATAATATATTTTAAATAACATTTTCGAGCTACATTTGCCCTCTGATTTTGCTTGTAGGTTTTTTTCCCATAAAAGCATTGGGAACTTTGGTGTAGATAACTAAATCACTTTTTGTGTTTGTTTTTGCTTTGACGTGAGCCAGGTTTTCATGCATTCTTCAATGTGCTCCGGGTATTGGGACAGACACCATATTAACCTTGCCCTTCCAAAGTGTTCCTCGGGCTTAGAAAATAAAGCTCGGGCCTTTAAAATATTAGAAGCATAGTTTTTAGAGCTGAGGGTGAAAAACACAAAATATACAGGCCAATATCTTCACCATGCAGATATGGGATGAAAACTTCTAACAACCAAAAACTTTGATCTCAGTCATACTCTGACAGCACGGTCAAGAATTCTGAGTAAAATCTCCTCATCTGTGAAAAGAGGCCAATTCCTACACTGTAGGGCAAAACAAGGAATGGAAACCCGTGAATTTCTCCCTTTATCACAGGGAGCTGTGAAGGAACAGGGTAACAGGAGTAACATGTACCCCTACACACACACACACACACACACACACACACACACACACACACACACACACACACACACACA